>VYXD01013304.1:9845-20718 GCA_013397195.1 Hylia prasina | reverse complement strand
AAAAAAAAAAAAGAAACCCACCAGAAGCACCAGTTAATATTCACTAATTCTACTCACGGACCCTGGCTGAGAATTCCCTCCACTAGCAAATCCACTTCCCCATATCAAAATTTGCTCAAGGGTGAGGTAATATTCTGCAGCTTTTCTTCCTGATCTCAGTAATCCTTTGCTGTTTGTGCTTTCCTGATCAGCTCACCCTTTTCTTTTCCCACACAAAACCAACACAGCACCTGATGCTTTGGGGCTGGATTTCAGGGGGCTGTGAAACCCCTGGATGAGTACACCAGGAATCAAATCAGACTGAGACACAGTCCCAAACTATAACCATCAGGTTGCTGAAGTGTCAACACACTCCTGGGCATGGTTTTGGTCCTGCCACCCCACCAGTCCCTGCCTGCTATATTCAGCCATGAAGGGATCACTGATGGACTGAAACTGGAATTGTGCCAGCGAAGTATGTGGGCGGGTTTTCCCCTGACTGGAAAAAGGAGTCTGGATTTGTCACAGTGGCAATTCCACTTTCACCTCCTAAATTTCCTTCAGCACTAATCTTCCTTCAGTGCAGATCTAGAACTGGGAACCCCTGATAGCACAGAGAGACCTCGAATAGCCAGCCAATCCCTCCCTGCTCAGATCCATCTGCTGATGGGACAACCCTGGAACTATCTGCCTGTGGGCAGAGCGACCAAACCACATTGGCCATGTGCTGTTTGTGGTTTCAAGTCATCCCCAAAAGAACTTCTGGCCTGAGGCTGCTCAGCTTTGCTGTCATCCACAAAAGCCTCTCGCACAAAAGCATATTTTTTTTTAAGGCTGCGGATTTTAGAGCTTTGGTCACTCGAAAAAAATGTACATAAATCATGCAGAGCCCTGCGGCTGCTGCGGGCAGAGAGGAGGTACTGCCAGAGAGAGACTGCAGCCCTGTGCCAACCCCGTGGAGCCACGAGCTCTCCTCTGCCCTGCACTAAAAGTCTTTGTCCCCATCCAGGACCTTGTCCCATTTAACTCCATGGCCTCTCCCAGCCAGGCTCTAGGCGTGCAGTGACAGAAGTGATGCCATTCCTGGAGGCTGCAAAGCTCCAAGAAGAGCCAGGTGACAGATTCCTTCCACAAAAAGGATGAAGGCTGTGCTGCATTCACTTGCTTAGAACCCTGCCCAATCCCAAGGATTTGGTGGGGCTTGGAGGGTGGGCAGGAGCTGGGAGCAAGCTTCCCCTTACTACCTGGAAGTGTCTGAGGCTAGGTTGGATGGGGCTTGGAGCAACCTGGGATAGTAGGAAGGTGTCCCTGTGCATGGCAGGATCATCTTTAATGTCCCTTCCAACCCAAACCATTCCATGATTCTAAGAAGCTTATAAGGTATGGCATCTGTACACCTGCAGCCTCCAGCAGCCTCCCTGGGTATTTATTCTTCTGGATTTTACTAATGATTAATTGTTTATGCCATGAAATGGCCACTGACCCCATGAGCAAGGGTTACCCTGTAAACTGGCAGATAAAAAACTAAGCTGGTGCCTGACTCAAGATGTGCAAGTAGCTGCAAGCTCACGCACGTGACCTGGTGGTGGCACCTCCCTTGTCCCCAGCCTGGCTGGCACAGCCATCCCTCCCTGCATCCACAGGGACACAGCCCTCTCCTTGGCCACAGGCTGTGGCTGCAGCTTCAGCGTAAACAAATAAAAGCAATTAATGCCCGGGAAACAGAAAATCCTGCAGGGCGCAGAGCTGTTAACCCACAGCTTCCCCAGCTGAGTGGGAGGAAATGTGTGGTTTGGCCTGATGAGCCGTGAGTGGGTTTCTAGGAATTGTTTGCAGCACATATCGCCACAGCACCCCAAGGCAGGAGCACAGTCTGCTGCTAGAATTCAGAATTCATGGCTGCCTGTCCCCTCCCTGCCCTGGCAGAGGGCAAAAACAGACTTCAGACCTGCTGGATTCATCCTTTTTCATGACCTTTCCATAACTTTGTTCTTTTTCAACTATTGCTGCCATGGCAGCATTACACTTCTCATCCTCATCCACAGCAAGCCATCCTAGAATCCTAAAATGTTTTGGGTTGGAAAGGACCTTAAAGCTCATCTCGTTCCAACCCCCCTGCCACAGGCAGGGACACCTTCCATTAGACCAGGTTGCTCCAAGCCTCATCCCGCCCAAAAATCCTCCCACTAGCAATATGTAAATCATTTCCCAGCTCTGAAGCCACAATCCCACAGCATCCCATAAGTACACCTCTCCATCCCAGTAAAAACCCAGTGAAACCCATTCCAGTGTGCCCCAGTCAAAGCCACCTAGGCACAGGTGCTCCATACCCAAACCTGCTTACACCGGAGAGGAATTGGTTTGACACCAAACAAACAACTGTTACATGTTTACCTGAACTTATATATCTTTATATTTGTGTTGAAGAAAACCCAAACACTTTAAGACTGTCCACAGTACTTCCCTCCCCCCCAAAATAAAATAAGTGAGATGCTTGTGGTGTTTTCAGCCAGGAGAAAATCCAGATGGGACATAGAAGGGACATGACCCCGAAGCGTCCCGGAGAGGATCAGCAGGGAACAACCCTTCGGTGACCCTTTGGAGACCCGCCCCAGCTCGTGTCTGCGAAGGAGCAGGCGGCAGCTCCAAGGCAAACACCGGGAGCTGGTTCTTCTCCCAGCTCACGGCTGAACTATGCATCTCCTTCCCGTGGCCTCCAGAGCTCCCCGGGTGTCAAAGTCATTCAAGGAAAATCCGCCCACAGCCATTTCAAACAAACACGGACGAAAACCACTGCCCACCTCTCCTTCAGGAAGCCCTTGACATACCGGTAGCGGGGGAATTTAAGGCAAAATCCGTGTCTCCCTGCTCACCCCTCCCCTCCTTAAGCTCTCTCCCAGAACCCACCTGACCACTGGACCAACCCTGGCTTGATGAACCACATCTGTGCGTGGCACGGAGGGAAAGATCCCGCATCCCGCCGCATCCCGCCGCATCCCAGTGGTGTCTGCAAGCACCAGGCACCGCACACCGAGCACCTCCCCGCACGCATCCCGCCATCCCGCTTGCCCACCGGGGAAGGATGCTCCCGGCGCGGCGGGGATGCAGGAGCGGTGGTACCCGCGCGGGGCCGCCGGAGGGCACCGGGAGCTCGCTGGGGACCCTCGGCGGACTGTCCCTGGGGGACAGGAGGGGACCGCGGGGAGGGGATCGCCCGCAGTGTCCGCTCTCGGTGCCCGCACTCAGTTCATACTCTCCAACTCCCGCGCTCCATGTCTACACTCACCTCCCGCACTCCGCGGCCGCACGCACCTCCCGCACTCACCGCTCTCAGTGTCGCTCTCAGTGTCCCCTCGGTGCCCGCTCTCTNAGATCTCCAAGGTCACCGAGTCCAGCCTGTGATCGGCCCCCAGCCCAGAGCGCGGAGTGCCACGTCCTGTTCCTTGGACACCGCCAGGGATGGGGACTCTAGCACTTCCTGGGCAGCCCTTTCCAATGCCTGACCGCCCTTTCCATGAAGAAGTTCTGCCTCATGTCCCACCTGAACCTCCTCTGGCCACAGCTTGAGGTTCTGTCCCCACGTCCTGTCCCTGTTCCCTGGGAGCAGAGCCCGACCCTCCCCTGGCTGCCCCCTCCTGCCACGGAGTTCTTCAGAGCCAGAAGGTCTCCCCTGAGCCTCCTTTTTTTTCCCAGGCGGAGCCCTCCAGCTCCCTCAGCCGCTCCTCATAGGATTTACAAGTCACTGCAAGGTGGTTGGGGATGGGAAGGGACCTCCGGAGGTCACCTGGCTCAGCCCCGGAGATCATTCTCAAAGATGGAGATTCTAAGTTTGAAGTAAAAATCACAGAACCAGGGGCTATGGGCAACTACTGAAGCACAGGAGATTCCTCTGAACACCAGGAAACACTTTTTTTACTGTGATGGTGGCCAAGAAGTGGCACAGGTTGCCCAGCAAGAGATGCCTCCATCCTTTGAGATATTTAAAATACATCTGGACGGGGACCTGGGCAAGCAGCTCTGTGTGGCCCTAAATGAGCAAAAGGGCTGGACCAGATGACTTCCATGGAGTGGGGGGAAGCCCTCTGATTTCAGTGATGTAGACATGCAAGTATGGAGGAGCAGATGATTTTCCTCAAGATTTCCAGGCTAAAGGCAGTATGGCCTCGAGCCAACTGCCAGCACCAAAATCTTTGGTTTGCAGAAAACAGGCATTTGCACCGAAATGGCCTTTCAGGAACAGCCTCTGTGCTCCTGAGCTATGTCTGGGAAATGTCTGGGAGAGGCTGATGCATCCTGTACGGAGCTGTGCCAAAGCCACAGTGGTGGGTTCAGCTGTAGAGTCACCGTGACCCCAAGAGCAGGTTAATTTATGAATACAGAGTTTGCCCTCTCCAGGTTCTGCCTCAGCTGGTTCATGAGGGTTTTGCTGCTCCAGCCTGTCAGAACTGCTGGTTTTAGATGGGTTTATGAGGGAAACAGAAGGGACTGCATGTTCTGCAGGGAGAGGATCCACACAGAGGCAGCCCAGGAATGCAACTCTGTGGCTTTGATAAGATCTCTGCAGCCTGGGTGAAGGTTCAGCAAGTCCCAGTACAAATCTCACAGCATGCAGGAGAGTCAGTGCCCCCAAAGCGAGGAGGGAAAACATCCAGGGTGAATAAGGTGGGAAAGATTCTCAATTTGTCCCTATCATCACACTTGGGGATGTGGATGGGATACAACTGGCAGCTCCCAACCCCCTCAGTGACATCTTGCACTCATTTTCTGTCCATCTAAGACATCTCCTGAAAGACTTGTAATACTGCACCATCATCCTCCTCCATTCCTTAAACTGGGAGGGGATTCTGCCCCTCTGCTTCATTCTGGTGAGACCCCACCTGCAGAGCTGCCTCCAGATCTGGGACCCCCAACATCAGAGGAGGACATGGAGCTGCTCCAAGGGCTGGAGCCCCTCTGCTCTGGAGCCAGGCTGGGAGAGCTGGGGGTGCTCACCTGGAGAAGAGAAGGCTCCAAGGACACCCCAGAGCCCCTTCCAGAGCCTAAAGGGGCTCCAGGAGAGCTGGAGAGGGATTGGGACAAGGGATGGCAGGACAGGACAAGGGGGAATGGGTGAAAAAGGGCATAGGAGGTGGGACATAAAATACAACCCAGGCAGATGGGCATGGTGGGGGGTGACATCCCTGCTGCAACATGGACATTGCAGTGCTGCCAGGCCACCTGCACCTATTTTACCGCAGTGAAAGTTTTTACCTCATTTAACTTGAAGGCATGCCCCAGGGCAGCCATGGGAAGGGCAAAGGGCAACTCTGTGCGAGATAACTGCTCTCCTGGGTGGGTGCTGACAGCCTGTTTTGCACCCCAAGCCTGGTGAATGCTGCACAAGGAGATCTCTTTGATCTCTGGCTCTCAGGTGAGTGGTACCAAGCCTCACTCTGTAGTTCCTCTCAGACCCTGCTGCAGTTCCTGTTACTCCCTACCACTGGCGTTTTAAACCCTTAAATGAATCATCCAGCTCCCTCCAAGTCAAACCCCAGGTGTGGTTGTGTTTGCCCAGGAGATTAGTCCCAGAGTTAAGACTGGGTTGTACCAGGCTGGGCTCTCCCTACCCTCTACAGTCATCGGATAGGATTCAAACACTCTTTGTGCCCTCAAACGTGTCCTGAATGCCTTAATTCCCCACCCAAATGTGCATTGTAGTATGGTTTCGGTACGAAGGAACTTTGGAAGGGACCTGCAAAAGGTCGTCCTGTTATTTTTAGGTGCTTAGAGTTATTACTCAAAAAAAGGATCTTCTTTTGTGGATCAAGGTCTCCCTCCACCAAGAGGCATCCACACATACAATGTCCACACTATACTGCTGAGGAGCAATGTAGCAGCTTTGCACCAAAGACAACCTGAGGTATTCCAAGCACCAAATGTAGGATGAGTTATCTTTTCCATGTATTTGCCTATAATAAAGAATATTGACTTGTTGTTATTGTGGTTGTGTAAAATAGAAATTTTTTTGCCCTGTCTGTGCCCATATGGAATTCCTTCCCACTGGGCAAGGATTGATGCTCATCATCTGTTTGGCAAGTTTTAAATAAAAAATCTGCAGTGCAGCATTTGAACACTAAGAACACATTAGAACACTAAGGCTTTATTTAAGTAATAATTCCGAAAAAAAGAAAATCCATAAAAGCCTTGGGTTACCAAGTTCAGCCTCGGCAGTCAGGAAGAAGGAATTGATACAGTTAATTCCGGCACCATCAGCTGTTCCCCACGTGTTGCATAAGGATTGTGTAGCAAGTTGGGGTCGGGACCTTCCTGCCTCCTCGTGGTTTGCCCGCAGCGATGACAGCCCATTGTGACAGTCTGATGGGGGTTACTAATGTGCCTTACACCGGGTGCTGCAGCTCCCATCGGAGCTGGGAATGCATTCAGAGCAGCCCTGGGAAGAAGAATTTGGGGGTGCTGGTGGGTGAGAGCTGGACATGACCCATCCCTGAAACACCCCAAGTCCTGAGCTGATCCCCCTGAGTGGGCAGCAGGGGAGGGGGGGATTCTGCCCCACCTGCACGGCGGCTTCCAGCCCTGGGCACCAACAGCAGAAGGACGTGGAGCTGCTGGAGACAGTCCAGAGGAGGCCACAGAGATGTTCCAAGGGCTGGAGCCCCTCTGCTCTGGAGCCAGGCTGGGAGAGCTGGGGGGGCTCACCTGGAGAAGGGAAAGCTCCAGGATCCTCAGAACCCCTTTCAGAACCTAAAGGGGCTCCAGGAGAGCTGGAGAGGGACTTGTGACAAGGGATGGTGGGACAGGACAAGGGAAAAAGGGCAGGGTTAGATTAGATGGAATAAATTCGATTAGATGGAATAGACTTGGAATAAATTCTTTGTAATAAGGGTGATGTACACTTCCCTGGAAGTGTCCAGGGCCAGGCTGGATGGGACTTGGAACAACCTGGGATAGTGGAAGATGTCCCTGCCCATGGCAGAGGGTGGAACTGGATGTTCTTTTAGGTCCCTTTCATCCCAAACAGTTCTGTGATTCTGTGATTCTAAAGCTGGACATCACTTGCTGAAGTGACCAGTGGATCCTGCCCCGGGCTGAAAGCAGCTCCCAGAGATTCTGAGGAAGAGACAGAGATATTTTGCATACAAATGGATGATTTCCAGGCTTGAGGGTGGAGAAAATGAGAGAATAGGGGGAAAAAAAAAAATTAAAAAAAAAAAAAGGGAACCAGCTGTAACTGTCTTTAGTAACAGCCATAAGTCACGAGAGCAGATGAGGAGACCGAAATAGCAACACCAAACCTCAGCTCTGTGTCTGGGCCCTTTGGACTTCCCTGCAAATGTGGTTGGGTTGCCCCATTCCGGAGCTTTGTTGTTGATTCAGCCACTCCTCTGGTTTCATTTGGAATTCAGTTTTCCTTATGCCCGCAGGCACGGCCTGTGTGGGTTTGTTTTGGTTTTCTATTAATTGCTGTATTTTCCTCCTGCACAGCGGGAAAACAGGAGGAATCCCTGCGGGATCTGGAGTAGCTGTGCATCAGGAGCAGGACCACAACAAGGATTTTATGTTCCCATCTCTGTGATAGGGCCATGCTAGAGGCATCTGGGAGGAAAAATAAATCCATATGCTCTGGGATCCTACTCCGGGAAGAAAGAAGGTGGTTACAGCCCATCCAAACACACTGAAGGTCAGAGCTTTAACTCCTTAACCACTTTCCTGTGCTCTCCTGGTGAGATACCATGTCTTTCAGTAAAGCAATTCCATTTATACACCCTTATAGTAGTTTTCCATGTTTTTCTTCTCCACAACTAGGAAAAAAACCCCACGAGCTAGAACTGTTTAAAGATTTACCAGACTGTAGGGGAATAGCAAATACTTCAAGAAAATGATGTCAGAAATGCCTGAGCTGGGTGAAGATGTGATGGGGTGAAATTCTCCAGCCTATGTTAGGGAAAAGGTCAGGAGAGAGGAGTGAGATGGGCTCCTTCAGCATTAAATTATTTGTGATGAGAATCAGGACAACACTCTGCTTGTGACAGTGAATTCAACCCTTGGTTAGGGTTCAGCTCCTGCAACTGCAGCTTCAGGAGAGCCCAGTAAATATAAATCCCTTTAATCCTTTGGAAAATGTAATATTTACCCTGATAAAAACAACTCATAGGTCTCATTTCTCCACATAATTTCAGTTCTAAAAAGTGACTTTTTTTTCCATTCCAAACCTTGTATTTCATGTTATTATCCTTCTATTTTATTACAAATACATTTGAAACCTCTGCTCCAATGTGTTGTTTGATGATCAGGAGACACTCCATCGAATTTGGGATACTCTGCCCCGTTTTTGGAGCTGTGGATGAGCCACAAGCCTCTCCCTTGCCCTTCATGCATGAGGCAAAGCTACTCAGCAGCCAGGAAAGCAAATAATTGATAATTGACCTGTGGCTTGAAAATTGACATTTAGTTCAACTAAGAGGGAAAAAACCCAACAAAAAAAAAACGACAAAAATGACAGCAGCAACAACAAAACCCCACAACATCCCAGAATCTTAGAAGGATCACAGGGTACCCTTAACCTGAGAAGCCAAGTACAGGTGGATGCTGACACACAGAGGTGTGAGGAAGGGATGAGGAAATGCACGCTGAGTGCTGTTGAAGTGCTCTGGCCAGCACCCCTCGTGTGCAATTCACCCATGGAAATTGCTCCTGCATCCACCCTTGATCCTTCTGTTTCTCTGCAAGCCCTGCAGACCTGGCCCTCTGTGTGCTAAGTGCTTAATTCCTGTTTTTTTCCAGTGGATAGGAAGTACTAAATGTCCCTGTGAGCTTGTCCTGGCTTTTCACCCCGTAACCTCCAGAATGTGGCAGGGAGGTGAACCCAGGGAATCCTCAGGCACAATCCTGGGGAGTCCCAAAAGGCAGGGAAGGCTTCTGCCTTCTCCCCAGCCTTCTCCACCTCTCTCCATCCCTCTGTCCTCCTCGGCCTGCCCTGCTCCGATGAATTATTCAGGCACGCAGCAGTTGCTACAGGGCTCTGTCATGAATAACAACAGTGGCTATTTTTATCCCTAACTCCTGTTACCTTGTGGCCAGGAGCGGTGGGGCCCTGTCAGCTCCTGGCAGGTGGAAAACCGCAGCCATCCACAACCTCTCTGTGGGCTGGGATTCGTTTTGACCACCCAAATGTGGGTGAGGTCTTGTGCAATCCACATGGATGTGCCTGAATCCCACCCAGGTACCCACTCTGTGATGTACTCAGGGGGTGCTTTGCACCCATATTTTGTTTTTTCCACCCCTATTTTATCTGCAGTGGAGCATGCAGACTATCCATTGCTGGATTTAATTTTCTGCCTGCTGCAGAGGGAGAAAAAGCATCTCAGAGGTGAAATCTCGCATTGGGTTCTGGCAACTTATATGGGATAAATCATATTTCCTTTGGGGACTTTCACAGATTCCTCCAGTTTAGATCCTCTGTGGATGATGTGCCCACTTAAAAAAATGTACCTAAAAATAAATATAAATATAAAAAGTACATATAACTATAAAAGGTAAACATAAACATAAATATAAATAATATAAATACGATAACGATAACTAAGTGCCAGGGGCACACCAAAGGTTTTCTCTGTTCATTCGTTGTGTTTTCTCCACTCATGAAAACATGAAATGTCCATCAAATCAGAGGGAAGGGGTGGATTTGAGGAGAAGCTAGAGGGAAATGGGTCCTGCTGAGTGTCCAGAAGCAGGGAGGCTATTCCAGCTGCAGGGAACATTTCTGGAGCTAGCAGGGCAACCTGGAAGATTAAGGGAAAAAAAAGAAAAGAAGAAAAATGGATAGGAAAAAGCAAAGAAATGAAAAGGAAAAGAAGAAAAAGGAAAAAGGAAGCAAATAGCAACAGAGCATAAGATCCTTTATTTCTGCCTACCTGCCAAACTGAATACTCCATCAAATTATTCTAGAGGAGTGCTAAAAGGCCTAAAAAGGAAACTCCAAACATTGACTTTGACACAGAGCAATGTGAAAAAAATCTCTCAGGAGAGGACAAATATCCAGAACTTGGGCTGCACCTATCCCAAATCAGCCACAGAGTCACCAGGCATTTCCACTGAGTGATGATCCGATCCAGGCACACAAGCAGAAAATGGGAAACGGGGCAAAGGCTGTTTCCTGCTCCTCTTCCGAAATGAAACAGAATCGCAGCTGCTCCCTCTGGAGAGATCAGGCAGCGGGAATTCTGTGTGTCAGCGTTTGCACAGCCCAGCAGACCCCGGGGTGAATATTTATTCCCAGGATTACCCTGGAAAAAACTGCTGTGAGCTACAATATCCAGGGGATGCGGCCAAGTTTGTGCGCCCGGTATGCCTTGCTGATCAAAATAGTTTTGTCATGCTTTTTATTCTTTTTCGATTTTGAAAGAGAGTTTAGATAAAGATTTTTAAGGGATGCCCCGATGTTTTTTTTTAAGGGGGAGCAGCAGGTTTCCGTGTAGGCAGCGGCACCTTTTGATTACTACCTACAACAGCCTCTTAGGAGACTTAGAGGAGGCTTGGAAAAAAGAGGGAAAGGGAGTTTTTACATAAGCAGATAGTGATAGGATAAGGGGCGACTGTTTTTTAACTTGCCAGAGGGGGGGGGTTGGGTGGAATATTGGGAAAAAAATCCTTCCCTGTGAGGGTGGGGAGGACCTGGCACAGGCTGCCCAGAGAAGCTGTGGCTGCCCCTGGATCCCTGGAAGTGTCCAAGGCCAGGCTGGACAGGGCTTGGAGCAGCCTGGGATAGTGGAAGCTGTCCCTGCCCGTGGCAGGGGATTGGAACGCGATGAACTTTAAAGTCCCTTCTAACCCAAACCATTCTGGGATTCCAAGACACATCCAAAATCGCCTTTTCCATTCCAAATACCACGGGAGC
>VYXD01013297.1:252902-393821 GCA_013397195.1 Hylia prasina | reverse complement strand
TCCCATTGAAGAATGGTCCAGTGATGCTGAGATGAATCTGATGAGTCCAATCTTCCTCTGGAGTTCAGTGGAAAACAGGATTGTCTGGGGTTCTGAGTCTCAGTTTTTATCTAGGCAGGGTCCCCAGAGCCCCCACCCACTGGGTGGAGCATCTCACAATGGGATGATGTAAATGTGTCATGTCATTGGTGGGTCTTAATGGCCCATTAGCAGAAAATGTCCCCCTGGAGGGAGGATGGGTGGTGAAAGAGGTAAGAAACAATACCCCACCCGATTTTAACAGCTGAGCCATTATCAGAAAGGCATCTGCCCCCTCCCCTCGGAGTAACAAGAGCTAAAGAAAAAACATTTCCCCAACTGCTTTCAGCAGATGAAAATAGAATACAATTTTTTGCTTCCATAACCGAAGACACTGACATTTTGATATGAATACCTTAATAAATTAGCAATATTAAGTAGTAGCTGGAGTTCTTATAGTGAAGTGTGCTTATGCAAAGGTTCACACCTACACATTCCCAAACCCTGTTGAAACATAGGGAACATAAGGGACAATAGTTCTGTCTGAACAAGTATCTTTTCTGTTAGCATTCTTTAGTAACATTTATTTCTTTCAAAATAACTTCTGTGTTTTTGTTTGGTGACCAACAATCATGGTCTGCATATGTTTCACTCACAGCACATCATGTTCAGTGCCATGTCAGTAATTCTTGATTTGTTGTTTTACATGTTTAAGACATTAAATAAAATTTTTACATCTGTTATTGTAAAAGCCAAGCATCTTAGAGTAAGTTACTTAGATTCACCCTAATAGCCACAAGGATGAAAATATGAAACTAAATTTAAAAGCCCAGCCTTGCAGAAACAGCAGCAAGGTGAGGAGTGCCTCTCAGCAAAAGATTCAGGCTGTCTGCTTTCTCTCCTCTTTCACATTTAAATAGAGCACTCATCAGGCAGTTGACTTCAGGCGTTTACCTCTGACATGCTGGTATCTTTCTGAATAGTCGCGTTGTGTCCTCCTGTTGTGTGCAGGTGTGGGTGGCATTGAAGCAGAAGCAGTGATGTTGGGACAGCCAATCAGCATGGTACTTCCTGAGGTGGTTGGCTATAAGCTGGTAGGAAGCCCTCAGCCACTGGTAACGTCCACTGACATTGTGCTCACCATTACCAAGGTAAATTACCAAGATTTGATATTTTTCCATTACTACTGAGTGCTGAACACTTTCTGTAGGACAGAGCCTCTGTACAGAGTGTTTAAGAAACCTGTGTGCTTCCACGTAGCAATTTCAAACTTTTAAAAAGCTTTATCACTGTCTATGGATTTGAGTCAGCTCATTAAGGACAATTTTCTATGCAAATCTGTTTCCCAGAAGCCACACAAAAGATATGTTGGGATATTTTGGAATTCAATAATATTTTGGAGCAACAGTGCTTTTTCCTCTGCCTCAAAAAATCCTTGATGACTTGTTTTTGAAGTCACGACTTAAAGTAAGGCAATATAAAACTGGAAACCAGACAGTAAGCATTGCAGTCTGATTTCTTTCATGTGCAGGTGTTTGGCTCATGTCATATATTCATAATATGTTTACTCACTCTGTGCATTGTCACTGAATTAAGAGCATTACTGGGTCAGCATTAGTGTTGTTGAAAGTCAGAATCATGGAATGCTGTCTACAGAGAGACCTTCAAATGGGGAAAGCCAACATATTTTTGATGATTTTATTCAGATGTTATGTGTGTTCAGTTTGACTCATGTACTTGTGCAATTGGTTCTTCTGTTTTTCTCTCATCCTGGGTTTGCTGTCTGAAGACTGCCCACACAGTTCTCCTCTTAGAAAATCATATTGAGATAAATACAATTGTAAGATAGTCTAGTTTAAATGCAAGGAAGAGCAAGTTTTAGAAGAAATATGGTCCTATGTTTTATCTTATTATTGAAACTTTACATCTCTGTGTCCTCATCTTCATGATTTAATTAGTAAAAGCTTCCTGGTTTCAAATGGCTGTAGAAATCTTCACAAGAGATTTCTCTGAGTCAAAAGCTGGATTTCATAACAGATGCGCTCATGTCATTTGACACACAACAATGACACAAGCACTCTTACTTTATAACAGCATCTTCGCCAAGTTGGAGTTGTGGGTAAATTTGTGGAGTTTTTTGGTCCTGGTGTTGCCCAGCTGTCAATTGCTGACCGAGCCACCATTGCCAATATGTGTCCAGAGTATGGAGCAACAGCTGCCTTTTTCCCAGTGGATGATATTAGCATTGGGTACCTTATACAAACTGGTGAGTATCAGACAATAAGCTAAGGGGTAATTGAAAAGACTCCAGATCTGTATGACATTAGCAGTGGGATTGAATCAGGTGAAGCCTTCTGAGCTTCAGTTCATTTTTTTATTGATACTTGCTTCTCAAGGCTGGTTTCTGCCCTTAGGATCCATGTTTAGGAAGAGCTGAGTGTTAGACTTTTGGCAGCCTGCCAAAAATCTGAACCTAGATTGTCCAGATGACAGAAATAGGAACCTACAATTTTGTTCTGCAAAAACTGCTAAAATCTGCTCAGTTGGGTTGTTTTTAGTGGATATCTAATATTTGTCTTGAAAGGGTCTTCTGGTGCTATTGACAGCATGCCTGCTACATATTTTTTCTTGTTTTGTCAGATGGTGGTTCTTCCATTTCACTTCCAATTTGGTTTTGCTATATCTGGCTTTCATTTTAGGTCGCAACAAAGAGAAGGTTATGTGCACAAAAAGGTATCTTGAGGCTGTGGGAATGCTAAGAGATTTCAAGAACTCCTCTCAGGATCCAGACTTCACACAGGTTAGAAACTACTCTCTCTTCTGGCTCCTTGCTTTATGCCCTGTCCTATTTTATTGCGACGATGGTCTGTTTTTCACAGAAAGAAATAGAAATAGTCAAGGGATTCCTTGTCTTTTGGTTTGGTCTGCACAGCTGCCTTATTTTAAGGCCCAGTGGAATGAGTCAGCTGGCTCTTCAGGTGTGAAAACTTGGGTGTAGATGTAGACTGGTTCTCAATTGACCTCTAGCTGGAGCAGATTCTGCAGTTTGTTCCATGGAGCTTTGAGAAGTCCTTCCAGAGTCTGAAATGTAGCTGTGGAGTTAATGTGGATGTTGTGTGTGTAAGCCTTGTTTGCAGTTTTACTCTTTTTCTGTTCAGCCAGTTATTTTGCGATGTGAATCAGGACCCTTAGAAGCTCTGTGGTAGCCACAGAGCACAAGTAATTTTCTGTGCAAGAAAATTAAGATCTTACTCTGTGTGCAGGAAAATCAATAATATTCCTGGTTTTCTCTACTGTAAAATTTTATCTTGTAACTTGTGTTTGGGTCTGCATGATTATTCAAAAACCTTAGTAGATTTGGAAGGATGTAGCACATTATTAAAACAAAGTGGGAAAATGGGTGAGGAATAGATTATTAGTCTGCTTTGGTTTGTATCAGTACCAGTATTTCTTCACATCGTTTATTAACCTGCTTCTGGCGTGTGAAAAGACAAATTAAAAAATAATTTATAATGCTTTGATGCTTTAGTTACGCTGGGTTTTTCAGTAACTTTAATACCTTCCTTGGCCATTCCTGTGAGCTGGCAGCATCTAAAATTAGAAGTATTCCTTTTCTTCGGATCTTCTCGTTCTCATGTGTCTTTATTAATTTCTGCAAACAAAGATGTGCAGACTTAGCATTGATTGAACAGCAGAGGTAAGCATACCTGTGGCTTACCTGGCTTAAACCTTTCAGGCAGTTCCCAACCACTCTCTGTTTATCTTACTTGAACAGGTTGTTGAGTTGGACCTCCATACTGTTGTGCCTTGCTGCAGTGGACCAAAAAGACCTCAGGACAAAGTTGCTGTGTCAGATATGAAGAATGACTTTGAGACTTGTCTCGGAGCCAAGGTGGGGACTGGGAACATTTGGGCAAACAAACTAATGCATGCCTCTAAAAGCTGTCTGATGTTCAGGAACTACTCTCTGGGGTTGTGTGCTATTTGTTTGCCTACTCAAAGATAAATGAAGATATTTGACTGCAGTTTCAAAGGTGACAGAAACAATAGGTAGTTTAAAATTGGGATGTTGCTTCTCTTGTATGAGAATGCTCATGTCCTACTGGAGTAATATTTCTTCCTGATCTTAGACCTAACATGGTTTTGACATAGACTAGAGAGTTCTGAATTCTGAATGGGGGATTGTTAATAAAGGGGACAAAATACCCACTGCACTGGGTTCTGAGATAACTACCCAGCTCTCCAAGCATTCTGAGCAGGTTATGCCCTGAATCCACAATGTAGTTTTGCACTAAGTATTGAGTCTGTTCAGCAGAGCAGAACTGCGTGTGTCTCTGTGACTCTTTGATGTTGGTGGTAAATGCAGAAAACAATGATTGCATTCTGCATAATCCAGTCAAAAGTGGTCATTGGAAGAAGATATAGATTTATATTTGAATCAATATTCCTGGATACTTAAGTTTTCTAAGTCAGTTTGAATCCTCACCTGACACAGTAGCCATCCTTGCTAAAGGCATTACAGAGCTCCAGTGATGTAAATCAAGAAACCTAAACTACAGTAGTTCCCAATAATTCTTGGTTTGTTACGTATTCCAAACTCCTTTAGGTGATGTTATGCTTTCATCTCTCTAAATGTAATTTTTCATAGCATGAACAGTGCCTTCTTGCTCTTTGGTTTATTTCCAAATATCATAGCTTTGCCTCTCAAACCAGCTGCTGTTATACATTCAAGCTGTTTGATAATCCTGGTTTAAAAATCTTAATTGTTATACTAAAATCTCAGGACTAGATTATGTACTAAGACTATGTGCGATCAGGAATCTGTAAGATACAGGAGTAAGAAGCATCTGAGAAATCTGAAGAATGATATATTCATACAGGAAGAAAATATAAATATGTATTGCTGCAAAGGCTACCTGTTTTACTAGTAAACAGAGAAGAGGAGAAACACCAGAAAAAAATATTTTGTCCACCATTTTAATTGACCAGAGATGGCCTTCACCATCAAACATAAAAGTATAAGCATGGATGTGACTAACAGATGCTTCTCATGAGTGAAAAAACAGCCCATACTAATGTTCAGTCAAAATGTTTATGTTAACCACTCTTTTTTATTCTTTTCTCCTCCTACAGCAAGGATTCAAGGGATTCCAAATTTCCCCAGACCGACACAACAGCATAGTCAAATTTAATTTTGAGGGCCATGACTTTGAGCTTACTCATGGTTCAGTAGTGATTGCTGCCATTACAAGCTGCACAAACACCAGTAATCCCTCAGTTATGTTGGGTGCAGGTAAGCTGATTTGCCTCATGTGGAATAATTTCTCTATGGCTCTGAATGTGTGTCCTAAAGACAACACCACCACTGATGTAATTCAATGTGTACAGTGCTGGGTTTGTCATTTGGAGTGTTAAAACTAAGCTTAGTTTCTAAAGGTAGCAGAAGGGCTTGTGGAAGTGGTAGCTAGAAATGTAGGTTAACAAAAATGTATTCTTGCTGCACTGTCTTTTATACAAGGCAAATTGGGACTTAGTTAACCAACACTTTTGACACTTTTCCAAATGCACAGAAGCTGATATATAGAGCTAAGAAGAGGCTGTTGAAAGTCAAAGCTATAAGAGGGACAGTGAAGAATGGTCTTTTGGGGCACGTCTGAAGGTGCTCTGATGTGTCAGCAGTGCTTGCCCTCTAAAATTGTTACAAGAGTGTGGGGGCATGGTAACTGTGAGTAGAGGAAGCAAATTGTATTCTCAGGGATTTCCAGCTTTTGGAGCATTTTCATTTACATCTTAACTGCATCCAAGAGGAGGCCAGAGGTGAGCTTGGTATGCACCACTACAGAACAGTTACTCTGACTTGGTTCTGTAAAATTTCAGGTCAGGAGATTGTTCCTTTTTAACATGACTAGTCTGGGCAGAAAATTTGTCATTCCTAGTGTATACTTGTGGCAGCAAAATAGGAATGAAGAGTGTCAGCTCAAAGGGTTCAGTCTATACTGGAAAAGTTCTGCCCAGTTTCCCAGGTGCTTGGTTTATGTATTTCTTTCTCTCCTCTGCAAACTTACATAGATGGTATCTGTCACTGTAGGATCAGTGCTGCATAAAGGCTTACTAGTCTGTCAGACTGTTCGTGTGATGCAGACTTTATTCCTACAAAGGTCAGAAGGGATGTGCAATGGGCAATACAAAGGCCCTTCACCAAAGAGGATTACTTCCTGGTTAAAGTAATATAATTTGTCTTTGTTCCTGTGTGGTGCTGGGAAGCTTTTGTGTTGTCAACAGTCTCTGTCAACAGACACTTTGTGTTTGGCTTTTTGATGTGATATGTATCACCGGTTTTTAGACTAGCATCTGTCTTTGCATACTTTACATACCAGCAGTTCTCCCCCCTCCTTGGCCAAAGGTCTTTTAAACTCTTGTAACAGGTTCAAAGTCCATCATAAACTAAGATGTGGGGCAAAAGAGAAGCAGAGGAGAAACCTGCTCATTTTCTTACAACTTTGAGAGGAATAGAATTGAACAAGGTGTCCCAATCCACTTGCCCTTAACAGGACAGCCAAAGCAGCATACGTCTTTCCTCAAGTCCATTCTGCATTATCACAGAAACAGAGCTGTATTTCTTTCTTCCAAGGATCAGGAAGTATGTTTTCTCCAGGCAGAGTCTGTTTGCCTTGTCTATTCCCTTAGTTCTAGGTAGGTGTATCCCTCAGTTGTGCCTGTTGAGGATTGTTTCCGATAGTGTTTGGCTCCCAGGCTAATGACATGCATTTTTAACCTTCTCTGAGTCAGTAGGGATACTGATCTTTCAACCCTCTTGGCTTAATAGCTTTTTGAGTTTAAAGTGTAGAATGCTCTGCAGATAAAAATAAAGTTGGTAGTTTGAGTGCATTCACTACTATATAATGCACAACACCCTGAAGAATGTAGGCCTAAGGATCTTGGTGTATCAGATTTAGTAGCTACTCTCACCTTTGCTGCCTTTCTGTACAGTAGCATTTATGTTTTGACCTTGACAAGGAAGGAAAAATGCTGCCAGTCTCTGATAACTGTTGGTAAACAGCAGTGTTGAGGACCTCTGAGATGCCCACAAGAAACACAATAATTTGGCTTTCAGGATGAGGTTTCAAATGAAAGTAAATAAACATAAAGTGTCCTCAAATAAGTTAGCAAGCTGAAAAAATCCAGGATATGGAGCAGTTTTTTCAAACTACTGCCATATATCCTGTGTACTAAGCAGGGGCTGTGTGTCTTTGGGGATAGTGAGTGTGTGCTGTAGGAACTTTGACAGCCTAATCTGACTTTAAAAAGGTGTTGGATTAAGGTTGCTCAGAGGAACTGAAGTTCTGGCGTTTCCTTGCCAGCTTTAAGAGTTTGACTGTGCTGTCTTTTCAGAACTGGTATGAGCAGCCAGACAGAAGCCAACACTTTCAAACAGACTGTCAAACCCTCAGTTCCTAGGATGACCATTTGTTCATGGTCTCATTTGCAGAAGTATCCAAGAGCTCCAGTTTCTGCAGATTCCTCTAGTAGCTAAGGAACCTCAGCAATTTTAGGAATAGGACTGCTTCTTTAAAGTCATGTCTGCAGGCCATCTCACACAACACTTTAAAGTGTCATGGTCCAGATCATGTCTAACAGAGCTGCCAGACAGCTGGCAAAGACAAAACTGACAGTTGGAGAGGACAGATGATTACATCTTCCTGTTGGAGATCATGTTGGATCAAAGCACAGCTTATGTCTATTTTCTTATCTAAGTGAATGTCATATGTGCGGGGAAGAATGCAGGATGGGAATGTGAACTTTTGCACAGCTTGCCTATCTGCTGCTTCTTTTATGTTCATCCTGGAAAAGAACTGTAGAGAACTTGTTTTCTGAACATTCATCTCTGTATGGACATTTCACTTCAAAAGAAGGAATTCAGGATAAATGTGTGTCTAGTAACATGTTCCAGTGAAATGCCTCTATGTATATTACAAATCTAGAAGTGGTAAAACAGCACGTGTGCAACAAGCTGTGGATTGTAAGATGGTTTGTTTGTGGCAAGGGCCAGCGTTGGTGTTCTCATAGCCTTCTGCTCCTGCGGGCAGCAAGTCCTATGCTGGCAGTTGTTTCTTCTCTGAGTTAGTAGACCACAGTAAGTGGGAACTTAGCGGTTCTTCATTGTATTTTTTGTGACACATTTGTCTTACAAGTAGTATTCTGAAATTTTGAATGTCTACTTGCTGCCCCAGTGAGTGCATCTTATTGAATGCAGCTTCCATCAACTTTCTAGTGGAACAGAAATTGCAGGCTGAGTCTACAGTTCAACAGAGCACTTTTCCTCTAGCTGGTTATCACAAAATTAATGCTGTTGACTCACTGTACCATTTTACTGCTGGTGCCTTTTCTGTTCCTAGTTATTTAGTGGTACTTCTCTTAACATGCTTTTCCACCAAATTGTCTCACTTCCAGGAAAATCTGCAACTGTCCTCTGTATTTTTCAGGATTGCTTGCTAAGAAAGCTGTTGAAGCTGGTTTGACAGTGAAGCCGTACATTAAAACTAGCCTGTCCCCAGGAAGTGGTGTTGTCACTTACTATCTGAGGGAGAGTGGAGTGATGCGTTACCTTTCTCAGCTGGGGTAGGAGTGCTTTTCTTACTGTTGTCCTAAAAGCATTACCAAGAAGTGATGCAATAGAATAACTATTTCTCTGTACAGCTTAAAAGATATTGCAGGTACCCTGTGGTGTGATTCTGCATGAGTGAACATATTGCTGTTGTGCTGGCTGGCTTTGTACTAATGAGAAAGGTCTGCTGTGACTTCTTGAAGACTTATGTTCTTAAGCAGAAGAATGGGTTATTTTCAAGACTAATTGTTTTGAAACAGTGTAAATCACACTATATTGTTGTTCCCATTCTGTTTGGATGGACAGTCACTGCAATGGTAAAAATAGAGCATTTAAAAAATGCTGTTTTCAGCAGCATTTGATTTGTTAAAGCAGTACTTCTCCTGAAAGTAACAATTGCCAACTGCTAAGTGGTTAAATGTCTTGCTCCAAGATAGCTTTTTGTTCACCATTATTTTTGTGCTTTGTATAGGTTTGATGTGGTTGGTTATGGCTGTATGACATGTATCGGCAATAGTGGACCCCTACCAGAGTCTGTTGTTGAGGCCATTACACAGGTATGCAGTTTATCCTGTGCAGCTCGTTTATGTAAACTGTTCTCTGCTACATGCTGTTCTGAGTTGTATTGTGCTGTGTGTTGTCTCTTCTCAGCTCTGTACAAAATAAGTTCAGTCTATATTCTCTTTTCTGTGGGAAATGTTTTGGGATTGTTCTAGAGACAGTTCTGTGACTGGTTGTTGCTGCAGTGCAGTGAGGCTTTGCAGACTTGCAGTGTGTGGGTATTCTGCAAGCACCTGACCTATCTTTGTCTCAAACTCCCTGTTACAGGGAGACCTCGTGGCAGTGGGCGTGTTGTCAGGCAATAGGAATTTTGAAGGCCGTGTCCATCCCAACACCCGTGCCAACTACCTGGCCTCCCCGCCGCTGGTGATAGCCTATGCAATTGCAGGGACCATCCGGATCGACTTTGAGAAAGAGCCTTTAGGTGAGGTAGTGTTGGGATGCTTCTTTTCACAGCTTATGAACTAAATCCTTTGGAATTAAGCACTTTAGAAACATTTGTCCTAGGGAAGTGCTCTAAAGTACTAAGTACCTCTGGAAGACAAATTATGCAATTGTTAAGAGTCAGAGCAACAAGGAGTCAGTATGATGGAGAAAGAATAATGCTCAGGCTTGGCTTCCCCCTAATTCCACTGGGTCATATTTTTGGTTATATCTGGGTGATAGTTTTTCAAGAGCCAACATGAGTTAGTAGATTTGCTTTGTGCAGATGACCTAGGATCCTTTCCAGCATAAATGATCCTATAAATTATTCTGGAAGGCCGTTGGGACTCACGAAATAAGGGTTATGTTAAGGTATTATCAAGTTTGTGACACACTTTTTTGTCAGACCCTTGTAAGAGAAGTAAGTGTGTGAGTGTTACAAGGAACACATAGCCAGCGAACACAGTGGTAAACTTTTCCTTCTTGATGAAAAATTTATGCAACAAAATTGACAATACTATTTTACACAGGAATAAATTCTTCGGGAAAGAAGATTTTCCTGAAAGATATCTGGCCAACAAGAAATGAGATTCAGGTTGTTGAGCGTCAGTTTGTTATTCCTGGGATGTTCAAGGAGGTCTACGAAAAAATCGAGGTGAATTAATCCTCTTGGCAGTAGTTTGATTGATGTACTATGCTATTCTGAAGATATTAAATATGATGATTGTGATAATGAAATGAACCTTTTTCATCTCTGTGTTTTGCTTTTGTTCTGACAGATATTTAAATGAGTTTTTTTCTTTAAAAAAATCTTCTGGGTAATTAATTCATTCTTTCAGACAGTCATGTTTTGAAAATTGCTCCTCACAATATTTTTAATGTAACGTGTAGATGATGTGTTTTCAACAGCCATCCCCAGCAGGTACTAGAAGATGGACTATTCCAGCTTCACAGATGTTTGATTTTTTTCAGCTGACATAAAATTCATTTGCATTAACTAATAAGATTGATATCAGAAGAAAGACTTGTACTTGATAATGTCTTCCTGCAAATCTTTCACAAGTGTTGAAATAAAATATTCCCATGGTTTTTATGGTAGGGAAGCTTCTTAAGATTACTTAGAAATACAATAGAGAATTATAAAGCATTACTTGTATACATAATACAGGTTATTCTCAAAAACCAGTAAGAATGTGTCTTCTTTTTCGATGAAGTGAGGATTTTCCTAAATCTTCTAATAGATAGAATCATTAAAAAACACTCCCAAACGTAATGTAGATTGTTACGTGCATTTTCCAAAGTGCTCTAAGAAATACATAAGGCTTTTGCTAAAGTCACATTTGTAATTTTACCTGTATTCTGAAGTAATTATGTTGCTTCTGAAAACTTAGAAATCAATGATAGGGTTTTGTGTGTTTTTCAGACAGTGAACAAAACTTGGAATGCCTTAGATGCTCCTTCAGATAAACTGTATACTTGGAGTCCCAAGTCTACTTATATCAAGTCTCCTCCTTTCTTTGATGGTCTGGTACGTATGTGCTTTCCCTTCGAATCCAAAGTGTGCAGTGATCTTGACTCATTCAGGGTGAAGCAAAGCCACTTTGTGGGGCCTGAGAGGATTCATAAAAGCCTATTGAGGCCTTGGTTCTAAAACATTAGAATTGCATTGTTGTGTTCATTTTAACACAAAGGCATGAGTGAATCTCAGAATTGTAAGGATTCCCTTTCACTTCAGGGCTCTTGAAAAGTCCCTCCTTTTACTTTTAAGTTGAAATATTTCTAAATAGTCACAAAACAAGTGAAGAAAAAGAGGAGGAAATGAAATGTACTGTTCTGCCTGCTTGCATGTTGCACCAAATAGTTCAGCGTTTGGATTGCTAATTCAGTGCCATTTAAAAGTAAAAGGAGATTTTAATCTGTGCACATGTCTAGGAATCCTCAATTTTCATGCATGTATCACAGGAAGCTTTGGCTGGTTTTTTTTTTTCTCCTCTTTTTTCTTCATGCATAAACCTGCTGGCAGACAGCCAGGGCATCATATTTGTTCATGAACATAAACATTTTTCATAGTCTTGGGTTTTTTCTTTCTCCTAACTTGTATAAAAAGAGAGACTTTATTTTGCAATGTGTACTTTTTTGAGAAAGGTAAAGGAATTATTTTTCATACATTAATTGTTTTGTTTGTATTTATGATGGCTTAGACATTGGCTCTTCAGACCCCAAAAACAATAGAAGATGCTTATGTCCTCTTGAGTTTTGGGGATTCTGTGACAACTGACCACATATCTCCAGCTGGGAACATAGCAAGAAATAGTCCTGCAGCCCGTTATTTGACCAGTAGAGGGTAAGCACTGCTTCTAGTTCTTGTCATACATTGGGAAGAGAAAAAAACCACAACTATTGTACCGTGTTACAGGCCTTCTGTCTGTTCACATATTCCTGTATACCTTGACAGCTGCCTGGACAACATATAGAAAGAAAAGCATTTCTCTTTCTGCTGCTTCAGCAGCTCTCACTAAGGAATTAAAAAGTAGAATAGAGTGTGTACGTTTGTTATCACTGTAGAGCTGAAGACCTTTATATGGAAATAGGGGAAGAAGATGACTTATTGCAGAAAACTAGCCTGTACATTTATTCATAAATAAGGAAATCAAGATTTGTGTCCCTGTCAAAGCAAAACGACCATTTTTCTTAGTGCCAAAAAACGGTTTTATAATAATTTCTTCTAGCATGTTCAACTATTTCACATATCTAGGATTTTAGGGACTACAGAACATCCAGAAGTTTAGTTTCAGTGCAGCTGTGATAACTATGGTGATTGGAGTCCAAACTCCTGTAAAATTTTCATATTTTTCTATGGCCAGTCTGTCAGTTTAATACTTGGGGTTCAACTTAAGGCAAGACATGGACTTACCAAGTTGACCTATTCAGACTTCACAGGTAATATAATGGTCTTATTCTCTGATTTAGCGCTTCTTACAACTTTAGTGGTGTTCTGAGCAACAGCACTGACATAGAAAAAAGTCCTAACTCACTAGACCTAATAATTTTGGAAAGAAAATTGATTAAAACAGAGTGATATACTGAAAACCAACTGCTCTGGACTCTCTGACCCCCTGCCCTGAGTTACTTGCGTCCTACACGCGTTACAAAACAGATACTGTGTCATAGCTGTGGTTTGGATGTAGCCCAATGCAAACAGTCTAATTTTCTGTCACATTCCAGTGCATTTTTTGTTTGCTGGTTAGGCTGGAGTGTCCCCTCATTCTCATATTTCTGTTTGCAAGTGAAATTTTTCTTCTCTAGTTCTAACTTGCAGCAGATTCTTGCTGCCTTTTAGATATTTAGCACAGTGCTCTGCCTTTGTTCTAGATGTTATAGTAGTATAAATAACGTGGATCTTCAGGCACCAGCTATTAAGAAAAAAATTGGGTTGCACCTCCTGACTTAATGTAAATTATATCCTTGCTTCACTGTCAGATACTGTTTCTAGGGCAAGAGTAGGGAACATTATAGAAGCTGCTTTTTCTGACCAAACTGTAGCTATTTGTAAATTTCTTTTATTCAAAAAATCTCACAGGAGAAGTATTGACTAACTGGATGCCACTGCCAGGGTGGGAACTACATACATATCTGTCTCAGAAATACCAGTTTATTACTCTCTTTTTTTCAGAAAGAGAATGGATTTTTTTAGAGCAGAGTGTTTTAGTCTAAAACTAACACGGTTTCCATTCTTCTTTTCCCTTAACAGCTTGACTCCTCGAGAGTTCAATTCTTATGGCTCCCGCAGAGGAAATGATGCTGTCATGGCCAGAGGGACATTTGCAAACATTCGCTTGGTCAACAAGTTTATTGATAAACAAGGACCTCAGACGATCCATTTCCCTTCTGGGGAAATTGTAAGTACATATGCTGCTCTGTACTGTGGCTTACTGACAAGAAAGTGGATTACTGCTGGCATTCCTCCTTACCAGTTTAGGTTCTTACTTCAGTACCTTTTAAATAAAGCTTAATAAATAATTATGGGGGCAGGAGCTGACTCAGGGAAGGAGTCACGTGTACCTATGCAATGTGGTGCTTTCAGACATATCAGTGGAGAGTTTAATCACTGTAAAAGCAGCAGTGGAAGGTGTTGGTTTGCATTGGGAATGAGATCAGACTCGAAGCCACAAAGTGCTATATGGTCAATATCCTTAAAGTACTGCTTGGTGGGAAGTTGTCAGCTTCAATTGTTTATGTGGGGACCCTTTTTCTTCCTCCTTTCCCTGGAACTGTGCTTCCACTCGCAAAAAGTTTACAAAGTGTTTGGCATTTTTATTCCAGCTGGACGTGTTTGATGCTGCAGAAAGATACAAGCAGGCTGGTCATCCTCTGATTGTGCTGGCTGGGAAGGAATATGGTGCAGGAAGTTCCAGAGATTGGGCTGCTAAAGGACCATTCCTCTTGGTGAGTGGCTACGGTAAACTAGGAGGACAGCATCAACAGTGCATAAATTTGTCAGTAAGACTAGCTTATGACCAAATCCTGTGTATCTTACTCTCACTTTTGGTAGCAAGAGCCATTTTGAAATCTCAGTTGCCTTCAAGAGCCACAGTAAAGATGCAAAAGCTATTTAATATTAATAGATCTTGTTCCTATTGGAAGGCTTGACTGATCTTCATCTAGAAATCCACAAGGCCACACTGGAAAAGCCAATTTCTTTACTTTCACTTTCACTAACCCCTTAAACCACAGGCCTGGCTTCCAGCAGCGTCCTTAAGCTTCCTTAGCAAGAAAACTAGAAAGTGTAAGAGAAGAGTATCAGTGAAAATTAAATTTAGCATGGCTTCACCATGGGAGCCAGAGATCCACATACAGTGAAATACCTGCTTCTTTATTTGCCTGTCCAATCTTACACTGTTTACAGCAAGAACTCTGATTCAATTGTTCTTGCATTATTAGAAAAAGTTTTATGAGAGTTGGTGTTTAAGTTCATCTAGGTTTTTGGAATTTTTCTGGCAATGAGTTTTTGTGTTAAATGTATTAACATGTAAAACTTTCAAAATTAATTAAACTGCACGCTGGCGCTTATAGGAGGGTAACAGTGAATTAGGAAGAGTTATGGAAATGACTAGTGGTGATCTGCATAAGACATGTTAGAGTAGATGCAGGATTCCTGAGAAAACACATTACTTTTTTGAGTCAGGCTTCTTTTAAAGAGGTGTGAAAGTGAATGTACAATCAAGTCATCTTGGACAGTTTATTGTCAGACAGACCTGCTGACTCTGCTAGTAGCTGGTAAATGAAATGGAGTGGACACAGACAAATCAATTTTCTTCTTGTGAGTATAAAAATACTGTTCTGAACTATGAAATAACTCAACCTGTTGTGTATTTCCCAGGGTGTCAAGGCTGTACTTGCTGAAAGCTATGAGAGAATTCATCGAAGCAACCTAGTAGGAATGGGAGTGATTCCTCTGCAGTATTTACCTGGAGAGGATGCAGGAACTTTAGGACTCACTGGACGGGAGCGTTACACCATTATCATTCCTGAACAACTAAAACCACAGATGAATGTCCAGATTAAGGTATGAGACACCTAAGAGCTGAATTTTCTGAATCACTGTAATTTTACTCAAAATTAATTTTCTCTTCAAAACATATGTTGTGTCATATGACAGTCAGATTAGCTTAAAATAGGGAGAAGAATTGAGATGGTGAAGATTAAAACAGTTATTCTAATAGGGATTAAACTGAAGGAAGGTAGAATTGGGTTAGATACAAGGAATAATTCAAGATTATTCTCTGGGCACTGGAACTACTGCCCAGAGAAGCTGTGGATTCCTTCTCTCTGGAACAGTTCAAGGTCAGCCCCTCTCTCTGGAAGGGTTCAAGGTTGGATAGGGCTTCGAGCAAACTTCTCTAGTGGAATGTTTCCTGCCCATGGCAGTTGGGGCTCAAACTAGGTGATCCTTAATGTCCCTTCCAGCCCAAACCATTCTGTGATTTACTATGACAAGATATAACAGCAGGATGCTCAAACTGTTTTAATTAACTCAAAGCCATCCTGTATTTTGGACCAGTCACTCAAAGTCCACTATAAATTTCTCAGTTATAAATGCAGCAGCAAATGCAATGAGACTCCATGCTGTGTTTGTTATGGTTTGTTTTAAACCACTTTCCTCTCAAGCAGTTTCCTGTAGTCTAGTGTGGATAGAACTACTGTTGCCTGTTCACTTTAGCTTTCTATCACAATTTTTTAATGTAGGAAAACTATCCTAGTAGTCCTTTTTTTACTGTGATGTCAATAACACATGCAAGGTTCTGCTGCTTGAATGACTTTCTCTGACCCCAACAGCTGAACACCGGGAAAACCTTTCATGCCATCATGAGATTTGACACTGATGTGGAGCTCACTTACTTCCACAACGGCGGCATTCTGAACTACATGATCCGGAAAATGGCATCCTAATAAAAAAAAACTAAACAAAAAGGTCCAGGTACAAGCCTGCTTCTCCTGAGCACAATGAAAACATAGTAAATCATGCATTTCAAAGTGTGAACCATAAAGTGAACAATTTTTTTCTGTGGATTGTGTTAGAAGGCTTGTTTACAGTGCTGAATTTTTCTGTGTATCAGGAAACTGGACACAGCCATATAAAGTAAACAGCATTTACTAACTGTTTGGTATGGCAGGGCAGTTGGCTTGACTTACCTTAGAATACAGTGCAACAGCCATTAAAATATTGCTGGCATCTGTAGAACCATTGAAGATCACATGCTGATTTCATGTATTTGATCCACTTAGTTTGACTCTGAAGTTAAGTTCCATGCTCATATCAGTGATCTAGAAATTAACTGACAGTATAAAAAAAAATTTATTCCTTCCTGATTACCTGACACTGACTTGCTTTCTTATTCAGTTAAACACAATCTGAATCTAATATTGAAATTATTTAGCTGTTTATTAATTTTAAAAAATGTGAACTCTCTTTAAAATTTAAGCCTTTGTGGAAAGGTGGACTTATTGGGGATATTTCTAATAGATAAAATTAAATTTATTTTTAAAAACTTTGGTGGTTCAGTCATTTTATCCTTAGTGTTGGGATGCAGAACAAACTTCAAATTAAATTCTTCTCATTATCCCTGTAGGAACAGAATCATACAAGTCTTGACATTCCATGTTTTAATTCTAGTTTCTTTGTCAAGTTTGGTTGGGATAGATTGAATACAAATACTGTCAGATACTGGCAGTCTTCTGTAACCTAACAGAATACTGGTGTGATAAAATTCCCTCTGTTTTGTGCCCTCAAGAAAACAATCTCCACACTTTCAAGATCCTTGTCAGCAATTTCTATGTCAGTTAGCAACCAGTCATTACATTCATGCACTCAGTGCAGTCAGTGATGCCCAATCAACAATGCCATGTGAATACATTTACAGGGATAACAAACTGCTCTTACTCAGAGATAAACAAGATTATAGTACTAAATCTCAGTTTTAACTATATTTACAGCAGCTGCCACAACAATTAATTACTTCAAAGTAATTTCCTAATGTGTTTTTAGTGCAGTCAGGGCTGGCTGTTTCTGGATAAAAAACAACTATTAAAATAGTTATGAAAGAAGAGACTAAAGGAGGGCACAGAGATTGCATTGTACCTGAAACAGGCTATTGCTTGACTGTGATCGAGCTCCTCTAGTAAATCCATCAGAGGCCCACCACAGTGTTGCAGGGTCTGAATTGTCTCTCATGAGGAGAAGCTGAGAACCAGGCTGGTTTAGTCCTGGCTAAAGGGATATCTCGGCTCAGGGATATCTCTGCTGTTTGTGTACAAATATCTGAATGGAGGGCACAAAAGAATATGCAACAAGGCTCTTTTCAGTGGTGCTCAATGACAGAGCAAGAAGCAGTGGGCACAAACAGTGAGAAACACAGGATGTTCCCTGTGAATGAGGGACCAAGCGCTGAAGGGAGGAGATTGCCAAGAGAGGTTGTGGTGTCTCTGTCCTTGGAGATGTTCAGATTCTGTCTGGACATGTGGACATTGTCCTGGGCAAGCCCTTGGGTCACAAGATGATCTTTAGAGGTCCCTCCCAACTACAGCTNTTAAAAAAAAAAAAAAAATCAGATTCTCAAAAGCCAAATAGAGTGCTGGTATTTTTCCCCACCCTCCCATCTCCACTGTGTACTGAAGCAAAGGCTTCTTGTATCAAGCTGAATTCTTATTAATGTTATCCTATCAGCCTTTAGTACTCATTAAGGCTGAACTGCAAAGTTGTTTTAGTCTGAAATCCTTGTGTTCCAAGAATATGAAAATACCAAAACTTTTTCACGTTCAACTTCCCAGTAGTTACTACTATAAACTAGAATATTGGACTGATTATTTTTTTGCGTCAAGAGTCCCAAAGCAGATGGTCCCTTCACAAGCAATTTGATACTTGAGAACTGTGATCTTTCCATGTACTTTTAATCGGACAGTGCTAAACCAGCCTTTTCCAAAACTATTTTGTTCCTAGTATTTTCGGAGGGGAGGCATTATCTAAACATAAATCATCTTTATTCATTGTTCTGTGTTTCCTTTTGGGTAAAAACTAAGTACAGAGGAAGTTACTGTAGGACTGAGATTCAGCCTTCCTGTAAGCTGTGCATACAGCTTTCACAGTAAAAGCCATGGACTGGAGCAGAACATGAAATAGTGCTTACAAAGTTCTTTTGCTTTTAATGCCACACAACACTTTACAATAACACCACAAGCCTCACTGAGTAGGATTTAGGCAGTTAATATTTGAACTCATAAATTTAGGTTCATTTTTTTTAACTCTTAAATTGGTGGGGGGTCATGTTTTGGGTTTGGGGCTTTTTTAATTAGTTATGGTGTTTTGTCACATAATTTTTGCACATACATACTTTACCACACTGTCATATACACAAAGTGAACTTAAAATACATTTGGTTTTGGTTCCAGAAATATTGAATACTAAGCTCATTGCACGTGTGTAGAATCACCAAGTGCTTTAAAGTGTACCAGTACAACATTTCATAACTCTGTAGGAATTTCTGATTTTCCCAGAGAAGTCTGGGATCTGGATAATCCATGAGACAGGGCATCCAGGTAAGTGCTAATCACCATTAAAACTGAACCTCCACCCATGATCCAGGGCATTGTCTTGTCCCTATTAGGGTTTGTTCAGTTCAGCAACACAGGACCTGCCCATTCTGCAGCTTGAGCAACAGCAACTTGATCAAGGCGCAGTGATACAAAAAAGTGCTACCGTTTTAATCACAAGGATGAATCCCCAGGAGGGCTCTGCCCTACTGCATTTCTTACTGTTGCAGAAGCATTTCCTATTAAAGATAGATTTAAGAGATGTAGTATCTTCTTACAGAAAAGCTACTGGACATTTTTCTTTCAATTTTATATATCTACATCTAGAACATTAAAAGTAACTTTTTAAAAAGTTTAAAAAGTAGCCAGAGTAGTGCCTGAAGTGCTAGTAAACCATGCTGTTTGCAAGGATGTGCAATCCAACAACATGTTAGTGGTACCAAAGAAGATGCTGATTTGTACATCAATTCTTGAAGGTGTAGCCTGTCACTTAAAGTTGGATGTTTAGTTAGTCATTCAATTTGATCTTACTTTTTTTTCAGACCAGGTTACTCATAGCCATAATGACTTGGATCCAGACACTAGGCTCATATTTATCCTTCTGGTGAAGTATTTCATTATATAGCAAATATTGGTTTTAATGGGTTTACCAGGCTTTTATAATCTAGCTAGATGCAGGTGAGGGGCCTAACATAAAGAGTGAAAGTTTTTACAGAAAATTGATCATCTACAATTTCAGCATAGTGCACTAGAACAATGTATCCATTAAAATGTTGAGCTCAGCTGGATATTTCTTCATCAAAGTTCTTCAAAGATAAATTAATATTTTTCCATTTCTGAAACTCCATTTGTGTCCCAGTTTCAACATTCTCTAGTACAAAGCTTTTGATTTTGATCACTGGTAGATTATCAAATGTCTTGTACTTCACTGTGATCCCCCAGTCATGCTGGCAGTCAGTATTTCGGCAATGCATTTTGCTTTTTTTCTCAAAACCATCAAACTGTACTGGTTTCCTGTGGGGCTTTGTTATATAACGCTCCTTGAACGCATCACCTAGCACAGTGTGATGAGATTCCTGAAACAACACATGCAAGAAACAATATAAGAAACAACATTCCTCATTTTTCTTGTCATTTCCCTTCCCTTCTCAAATACATATTCTCCCTTTTAAGGCGCTTGCTGTCATCTAGGAGGCTAACCTTCCAGCCTCTTTGGCTCATTGCTCTTTTTTTTTTTCCCCACTCATGGAATACCTGGTACTAGAAGGACTCAGGCCTAGGTTTATCCAAATTAAGAAAATTTACTGTGTATCCCCAGTCACCAACTTACACATATTTGAACTTAGTAAGCTTTTTTAAAACTATGTTTGCAGTATCTGAGCCATGTCCATGAAAGGAAGAGAGTAATTCAGACAACGGACAAGTTTGAGAGACTCCTGCTTCCCATGAGGGGTCATGCAATTATTCTGGAGTGGTAGAAAAAATAACCCTAACAAAGTGAAGGAGCTACAGTTGTTGTTTATAACATATATAATACAAGATTAAAGAAATTAACAGCCTTATTTGAAAGCATATTTACAATCTGAGCTTGAGTCTGAAAATGGTAGATCCTCCTGGAAATGCAGTTTGTAGGGATTATTTTAAAAACTGAGGGGTTATTTGCCGAGTACTAAGCAGAACTGCTTACTGAAGAGTTTTCTTAACTCTTGGATCTATTTGCACAGGTATAGGTGATAAGCCAGGAGCACAAAATACAGTAAAAGTCAGAGTTGCTTTATATAGCCCTTGTTTTTTGTCAAAGAAATGTAACCAAGCTGAGCTATTCCCAGCTCCTTGCAGAGGAGTAGTGAGCACCATCTACATTCCCAAAACAGCTGGTAAAAACAAACAAAAATTTGGCAAGGGCCTGGAGGCAGACACGGTAATGCTCAGCTGTGGCCTGAAGCCCCTTATCACATTGCAACTGCACTTTTCAGAGCAGCACAAATTGAAGCAGCTTCAAAAGAACAAAAGGCAGAACTTAAAGGCTCAAAGTGATCAGAAAAGCCTCTCTTCTATGATCATCACTTTCCATGTGTAAAGTGTATTGCCTTCTTTTTCTACAGAGTGAATTTTCATGTTCAGAAAGAGTACAATCAAAATGTCCCTAGTATATACATAGAAGAAACGTGAACTACACCTACAGAATGGAAAACAAAATAATATTGAAGAACTGTAGGGCTCTTCTTGTGGAACCATGGTTAACCTTGCTTTTCAAAACTCAAACTGACCCATGAGACAAGGAGTTTGTAAGTTGATCCCAGTACTTTGTGTAGATAGCTCTCAGTCAACAGAAATTGTGGGAGAAATATCTCAACAGCAGAGAGACTTCCGTCTGATGCTAATCAGGAAAGTAAACATCAAGCAGAAACTCTAGAAGGTTATGTAGTTGAAGATCAGGGGGTTTTCAACAAAATTCATCAGAAAGGCTTCAGTAAAACTGAACTGATTTCTACTGTATCCCATATTTACACACCTTGGAAAATGTCAACTCATATATTACAGAAATAGTCACAACTGTTCCTGTAGCTTACTGATTTACTCAGAATTTCTATTCTCCTTCAGTTTGCACAAAATAACCCACTTCCACACTGATAAACAATGCAGTTAGTTCAATGATGCTGACTTTCCTGGTCAGGGATGTAGGTTTCTGTACAGAAACATACCTTTATAATTCTGATGTCATCTGTACTGCAAACATATGCTTTGCATTTTCCACACAAAAGATTTTTTTTCCCTTCCACTACTTTATGTTTTGTTTCGTTCTTCCTGGAATCTCGTAGTATCTTTTCCTTCATTTGCAGCTGATGTATCTTTAATAAATAAAGAGAAAACAAAATAATTATGAAATTAAGTCCCAGTGTCAGCCTAAACATGACTTTGGGCGTGTAACGTCTAGGAACCTATTACTTAAAGCACACAAACCAAAACACACCTTGTTCTGGCAGCTCATACCAAGAAAGAACAGGGTACATTTGTCAATTTACAATGGCAAGGTGAGAATGAGACTACATGATGGACAGCATTTATGCTGTTTGTTCCTTCCTCCCCTCTAGTTCCCAACAGCCCCTCTGGTCTTAAGGCTGGTATGTTGGTGTGAACACTTAAGTCATGTGAGACTCTACAGCACAACTAATACTGCTGCTCTGGGAATCTCACAGTTTGGAAAGAAAGCTACAGAGACCACAGAAACTGCAGGCAAAGAAGCAACAAGGCACAGCCTGGAGCTGATATACAAATGCAGAAATGGAATCCTCTGACAAGAAGCAGAAGAAACCACACCAAGCCTTGGAGGTGGGAGAAGAAATGTCAAAGGCCAGGGGGTCTTTGTTGCACAGCTCAATCTCTGAAAGCTGGTCTGGAAACACAGCATGATCTCTGAGTCCAAGGGGGTATGGGAGAACTGTGTACAAAGGTTTTTTGTTACTAGTGCCTGCCACTGGCTTATTCCAGGCTTTCCTGAGCCCTGAGGAGCACCACTGATACCAGCCACCAACTGTATTTAACTCCAGTCACTCCCACTCTCTGGGCCCAGCCATCCAGCCATTTCTTTACCCAGCCAAGAGTACACCCATCCAAGCCACAAACAGCCAGTTTCTGCAGGACAGTGCTGTGGGAAATGGTGTCAAGGTCTTAACTGAAGTTCAGACAGAGACCAACCACAGCCCTCCCCACAACCACTGCACAGGTCACACTATCAGAGAAGAAAATCAAGCTGCTCAGGCAGGACCTGCCTTTCCTAAATCCATCCCAGGTAGGCCTGCTCCCTGGTTGTCCTGTATGTGATGGGTAATAGCACTCAAGATGATCTGCTCCATAACATTCCCTGGCACCAAGGTGTAGTTCCCCAGATCTTTCTGGTCCTTCTTGTAGATGGGTGGTCACACTGACCAACCTCCAGTCACCCGGGATCTCCCTGATTATCTAGGATTGCTGATAAATGCTGAAAAGTGGACTGATGAGCTCTTTAATCAGCTCTCTCACTACCCTTGGGTGGATCCCATCTGCCCCCATAAACCTGTGTGTGTCGCAGTGGTGTAGCACGTCACTAACTAGTTCCTTTTGGATTATGGGGCCTTCAACCTGCTCCTTATCTCTCTTCCAGCTCAGGGGCTGGATATCTTGAGAACAACCAGATTTAAAGAGGCAAACAAGGCATTAAGTGCCTCAGTCTCTTCATCTTTGTCACTATGTTTCTCCACATATCCAATGAAGAATGGGGATTTCTCCTTAGCCCTTGGTGATAGTCCATACGAATATCCAGTTGGGCTTTGGCCCTCCTCATTTTCAGCTACAAAACATCACAGTATCTTTGTACACTGTGCCCAAGACAGCCAACACTCACATCACCCATGAGTCCTTCTCTTTTCATAAGCAACAGGTCATAAATTCTACCTCACACTCTTAAGCTTTTTGCAGTTACTGTACAGTTGACATTCAAAAAGTGGCAGTACACACCATCCCTCTCTGCTAGCCTAGCCTTTGTCAGAAATCAAGTACAATGTACACTTCCCTCGATATATCACTTGGCCCCACATAAAGCCTTAGTAGGGGAAAGCTGATACAGATTATGCCTTTAAAATTTGAGTATGAAAACTGCACAAATCACAAACCGTTCTTGCAAATGTTGTTTCATCCCAGTTCTGTAGCTTTTCGATAGCTGCATTCATCATTTCTTCCTTGTAACTGTTTATTTTTTCATTCTCAACCACTTCTGTTTTGCTTGTGACAAGGATGCACTTGCTGTCTCTTGCCCTTCCACGACCTGTATAGCAACACATTTATGCTCTTTAGTTACTCTTAACAACATGTGCAAAAGTGACAGGTCTGCCATTAGACTATTAAGGGCCTTCTGTATGGCTGCTTTTGTTTGCAATGTTCAGATTCAGATAATGCTGCTTCTTAAGAGCATTCTTCGATAACAAACCTGAACAAGATGCCTCCTTCCAGGTATCCTCATGGATATACCCTAGCCAGTACTGTATTGCCTGCTTCTATGGCTTCCCTGTGTTGAGTTCAGGTTGAGTGCAGTTATGCTTTAAAATAATTTTTTTTGTGCAGCGTCTTGCTGTCATCTNCTCAGACTTTCTTATTAGTTTTCAGCCCTGCTAACTGGTGTCTTAAAAAAACCCCATGTATTACAAAAACCTAAGGAACTGGAAATATAGTGCTGACAGGAACACAGACAACAACAAGCGGCTTCTCTTCTACCTGACTCTGCCTACTGCCTGCCTGATTATTAAAGCTGTGACACAGGCAAACCCAGAACTACATGGATCTCATTCCAGTTTAGCAGTATTTCAGTTATAAAAAGTGTTCACATTTTCTTTTGAGCTTTTACTCCACAAAAAATCACAATTGTATGTGGTTTGAAACTGACATAACCTCTCTTCTTTGCACCTTTAATGGCTTTTTAATAATAAACACTGTCTTTTCATCCATAAAAGTCAATTCTAGGCCAATGAGTTTATTACAAAACACAGATAAGAAGGTCACAACACAAAACCCCTGAAAGTAGAGTACAGTGTAAGTACAATGGAAATCACATTAAATTATGATGTTAACTGCTTGGGAAATTGAATAAAATATTGCATATGCACCCTTAAAAGAGCAGGCAGTTTTGCACTGTTTAGGAATGTGAAGCAGAAATCAGTATTTAGTGTGGCTTTTCATTCCCCTCTACTGGCCATACTGTAAAATCACCCAATTTAAGGCCAAAGTCATGACAGACTTCTCTGGACAAGCAGGGAAGAGAGAAACACGGTGTCTTTCTTTTGGTCTTAAATATTCGAGAGCTGCACAGACAAAGGCCTCATCTACCTGGGAGTAGCTGGGTTGGTAATAAACCACTGTGCTGGGGAAGGCTTTCAGAAGCCAAGGCAATACATGAAATTCCATTGCAGCAGTCCTTTGTAAATTGTCACAGAATGATTTGTAATATTTCTGACAACAGTTCTTCTAGCCATAGTTCTGCTTATATGTGTAATTGTCTACTTGAAGTATCAGTCCTCAAGAGTTCAATAATCTTGTGCAGCATGGCTAATTTGCCTGGCAAAAGAACAGTCAGACAACATCAAGGACTTGGCGCCGTGAACAAATTTATCATGTCCCATCATTCTGTTGACTTTAAGGCACAGAGGAACAACAGCAAGGCATGCACATATTACTACAGTATTTCCAATGTGCCATTTAGTAGCATTTCATGTCCATTTCTAGGTCACAACAGGTTTCTATAGTAATAGCTCTGAAATTTCATACCTCTGAAATTTCATACCTCTGACTTGGATCATTTTGGTGACATTACCGAAGTATTCATAGAGCACCACAAGGTTGCACTCAGAAATATCAATGCCTTCATCAGCAACAGACGTAGCAATTAGCAGTCTGATGTCTTTGTCATTTCTGAATGCATCCAGTACACCCTTCTGCATTGGCAGGGTCATACCTACAGTTCCGAGAAATTGTGTCAGGAAGAAAACACTGAAGAGCTCCTTGAGCAAGATACATTTGCTTTTACTTAAGTGATTAGAAATTAGTACATCCTTTTGATCTGGAAAACTACTTCAAGTTTGATATGCAGCTGGATGTATATTATACCCACTAACCATGGACTCCTGCTGATGTGTCACAGGAATTATCAACCTGTGAAACAACATTTTAGACACAACACTCAGATGATTTTTATTGGAGACACCCATACAGCTTAGTCAGTTAAAAACCAAGCTAACTCTTAACTTAAGCCATAGGTAATTCATTTCAGCTGTAGTTTCTATTCTATCTTAAAACGTCTTTCTGCCACCAAACACAAAATAAGAGAGGGATCTATAAAAGTAACGGAGAAAATATGAGAATTAGTCACAAGAAGCTATGATAGTGAAGTTTCTAAACTGCTTTTGAACCAGCAGAAGAATCCTGCAGAAAAGTATCACTGACAGTGTTACGGCTGCTTTAACCAAAGGTTCTGGACAGAAAAGGCAACCATCTCCTTAGGAATCCATTCAAAGTCTTCCAAATACGGAAGAATGCAAGTGCAAACCTGCATGACCTTCCTCTGTTTAAGGGCACAGAGGATGAACACATGAAAAGCAGAACAGTTTTAGCAGCATAGCCACCACTGGTGTAGCATATCTCAGTGCAAATCTGCATACCTGTTTTATGATCTTTTCTTCCCTTACCCATCAGTACATCTGTCTTTATGTGGCTAAGTACAGGGTTTGCTTCTACCCACTTCTTCAAAGCCTGGAGAGCAAACGAGGGAGTTAGATTTCCTGTGCAGATGAAATGCTAGTTTGAGATAGGTAGATCTTTCCTATGTTTGCCTAGTCAATTAATACTTCCAAAAGAAGACCAAAAGCACAAAACAAGGTGTAACTTATGTGTCAGGAGAGAATATTTTTAATAGGTAAGAAAGCAAGGGTCGCACCATGATGCTGCATTAAACCATGCCAGGCAGATTTCCCCTTATTCCTACTCCTGCAACTTAAAGGCTGGCTAGAGAGCAAGCAGCCTTTCACTGCTAAAAAGTTTACATTTTTATCTTATAAACTAACAGGTCATTGAATGCTACACCTCTGGCATCAAAGGAAAGCAGTTGCTATTTACAAACTGGACTTCTGCTACACACTGACAACAGCAAATTCAAACTGTTCTTACAGAAGAACAAAATTCAGTCAAGCTACTATAGGCTTTTAAAACTGAAATGGAAAGCTGCCAGCAGATGCCTGGTGTTACTAGTTTGGACTTTAGCCTGCTTTTAACTTTTTCTGGTTTGCAATTCATCCAGCATGTCTGGATGAAAATGATAAAAAGGTAGCCTGGGTCATTCAACTAATAAATCTGTTTACAGTAGACAGAGACAGCTGATATTTGCAGTAAATGTTTTAATCTACTCATGCTAATGATTAGCAGCACATTAACTTCAAGCACAAACCTCTTCAGGGAGCAAGGTACTGTAAGGGAAAAAAAAGCACCATCCAGTCTAAATCCTTGGTCATAGGCAAGTATGAAATAGACCAGTAGTAAGAAGAGTCCGTAGAACATTTGCTGCACAAAGTTTTTCCTTTTCTCTTGATCAAAAACAGGTGCTAGGGTGAGACCTTCTTTAGGTCTATAGGAATCCTCTAAGAAATGTATAAACACCTCCTGATATGCAGTCAGTAATGAAGTAGTGCTGATGATTCATAACACCACTACCTTAAAGCCAAAACCCTTAAAACACATCTTGTTGTAACTGACTTTAGGTGTAAAATAAAAATCTGAAAGCTTAATGATCAACTACTACATGTAGTTAGATGTCATGAACGACACCATAGCTGTACTGCTGTTTCCAGAAAAAGGAAAAAAAACCTTGCTCATCCTGCCCGAGAGCATCAGGGCTTAGGTAGGCAGTAAAAGAAATTAGAAAGATCAAATACATGCACATTTTTCTATTTCAGATGAAAATGGGAAGGGTACTAGTTGAGGCATTTTATTTTCCCACTTCCCATTTTAGGAGTTTTAAAAACAAATGTCCTACTGTTACTAAGGCTCTTGTCTTGGCAAAGAGAATAGTGCGAGTCTGTGGGTTATAGCGGTATGCTTCGTCCAGGATGCAAGTGAGCTCTTCCAGCTTTGGATTCTCATTTGACTCATCTTTTGAAAGGGCAGTCAGCTCTTGTTCTTTCTCTGAAAGAAAAAAAAGGTTTCGCGAAAAATTTACCTTTTTTAATGCAGAAAGCAGAATTCCCAGACAACCTACTTTCAAACAGCACATGCATTCTCTTTAGCTCCTTTTTTTATTTTTCTATTCTGTTCTTTCAGATGCAAGCAGGGAAATCTGTGGGTTAAATGCCACAAAATCCCCAGAAAAAACACCAAAATTATGAATATCTCACATTTGGTAGGGAACTGACGGGAGAACTTATGTGATACACTGTATCAAAGTACAGCAACAAAACAAACTCAGCTCTTGCGCTATTTCTTCCTAGAAAACAAGGCACAATCAAGGGCAGACAGCCCAGTGATTTAAAACCGCAGTCACGCTGCAACACACCAGACTACAGGCTGTAATATAGCCCACTGCTAACTAAATCAGAAGTCAGAGAGCAGTGACAACCTCTAACTTCCAATGACAGGAGTCCAAGGGCCACCTGCTTCTCCCAAGAAAACTGGGACTGGCTAGGAGGCTAGGCAGTGCACTGAGCAGTGTATGTTGGCTCATCTAATGCTACCAGCACCTATGATTGCAGACCATCCCCCTACTTGTCGGGCACAGCCATAAGCATGCTGTTGCCTTATCTCCAAGCCAGGCATCTAAGAACTTACTACAGCATCCAGGCACAATTATTACTATTTTATTGGCTTCTGCACCAGAAGCTTACTGTTCCAGAAATTTAGTCCCCCCCACCTGCCCTAACACTGCACTTACACCCATGCAGTGACCACATCTTCTGGAAAGTGCAGGAAAAACAACTGCACTTACTCTGAAGAAAAGACCTGGACCATCCTACCATAAGCTCTCTTCTCCCCTGCAACTGTCACAGGTACTGTGGGAGATACCTTGAAATTTCTCCGTCAGTTGCTTCTCTAATTCTGTATATGGTCCATTTTTTACATTTGTGAAAAATTCATTTAGGTAGGCTAAAGCATCCTCGATGCGGGCATCTTCACTGATAATGAGAGCATCATTGAATTTCTGCTTGGAAAGAGACACACACATTAAGGCCTCATTTTTCCACAGGGTGGGACGAACACAAATTTTATTTACCTAGGTTAAGTGTTGCAAACTTGAGGTATTCCTCCACTTCCAGGACAACACAAGCACTGCAAATCTGCACTAATCTGTCCCTGGTGAGTATTGTAGAGATATCTCTTACATGCCTTATGCTTTAGTTTGTGTCAACTTGTTGCAGTCTTCAACATTCTCACTTACTGGAGAGGCAAGTACAGATCTCTTCTTCACTGTCGTGACCAGTGGCCAGACTCATGGAAATAGCCTGAAGCTGAGTCAGGGGAGGTTTAGGTTGGATATCAGGAAAAGGCTTTTCACCCAGAGCATGGCTGGGCACTGGAACAAGCTCCCCGGGGAAGTGGTCACAGCACCAGCCTGACAGAGCTCAAGAAGTGCTTGGACAATGCTCTTGGGTTTATGGTGAGGATGTCCCCTGCATGGGCAGGAGCTGGACTCAATGATCCTTGGGGGTCGCTTCCAGCTCTGCCTATATTCTTCGATTCTAGATAGAACAATTGGTTCAAAATCTGCTTCTAGCTGAACACACCTATATCAGAAGGAACAGAATGACTCTACCTCTGCATGGAAGGAAGGAGGATACACACTTACCCGCAAATGTTCAGTACAAATGAAAATGTCTCTACAAATACTGCTCTCCTTCTCCTTATCTTCCAGTTGCAACAGTCTGCATTTCCTCTGAGTGGAAACTATCCACTGTTCATATCTCTGTGTTCCAAAGTATTTCTTGTTGATTTGGGAGATGGTATCTATTAAAGGAGAGGAAAAAAAAGTTGTTCATCTTGAACAACAAATATAAAACATCAGCTAGAGGATAACACATTTCCCACTAATATTGTCTCTTTAAAGGCTATGCAAAAGAACAGTTTTATGATACCATCACAGAACCAGTGAGGCTAGAAGGCACCTGTGGAGGTCTTTAGTTTAACCCTCTGCTCAAAGCAGATCACATAGGGCAGGTCACTCCGTTCAAATGGGCTTCGAGTACTTCCAAGGAACAAGAGTCTACAGCTTCTTTGGGCAACCTGTTCCAATGGTTGACCACCTTTCAGCAAAAAAGTTCTTCCTGTTGTTTAATTTTTTCTGTTTGTACCCACTGCCTCCTGTCCAGTCTCTGGGAACCACCTGTGAAGTGTCTGGCTCTGTCTTCTTTACTCCCTGTGTTTCGATGTATACCCAGATGTTAGCCTAAAATTAACCCAGAACAATTCAGCTGAGGATCTGTGTACATACACACATCTGAAGGGACTTCAGTAAGAAAATTAGAGCTCACTTATCCTGTAAGAAGCCCATGGTATTCAAAAAACTGCATGCACATTGCTCCTTGAATTACCAGCTACTCAATAGTTTATATTAATTAAATAGTCCAGCAGCATACTGTTGAAAGGGCTGTCCTTGAAGCAGAACTAGGCAGTACCCATACTCTGCCTTAGTGCTTCCATAACCACGCTCCACAGAAGGGAAGCCACTGCCATTCATGCAAGACAAGCTTCAGAAGTGTATGCTTAATGTAATGTGCGTTTTGAAAATGTCTTTGTTCTTTGATCAGGCTTCTTGGGTTTTGGGTTGTTTTGTTGGGTTTTTTTGTTGTTGTTGTTGTGTGGGGGTTTTAATTCTTCCTTCCTGCTCCAGAATATAGTTCACTCTCAAATATCTGGGAAGTGGAGGGCAGGAGGGAAATCTAGAACTGAGGTAAACAGGTTTAAGGCACTGCAGTCAGAGTACAAAAACCAATCTAAGCACAGGCAACATCCTTTAATCCAGAGCTAGAGAGACCAAGGCTGATCTTGAATGTATCCATTCATGGATCTCTGCTTTGTACTCCCTTCTGCTCTCCAATTTTTTATAAAAGCCATTTAGTGGACACCACTTAGGAACTCTGCAAAAGCAGAAAAGATCAATTTATTTCTGAAGAGTTATAAAATAATTTAATGATCACGAGACCCGTTTTCTTTTCACAATCATGCATGTCCTCTCTGCAAACATTCTCACCAGAGTAGCTGAAACTGGAACCCTACTGACAACTGTTTCCTTTCTTGGGCAGCCATATCCTCTCTCCAGTGATGTTCATGTTGCACAGATCCTACTCTGAAACATTATCTCACAGGCTTTTCAAAGGAAAATAGTGGAGACCTGGTAAAAAGTGGAAATAGGACTACCCAGAAGCATAAGGAGGACAGAATGCTGACCAGAAAAGGTGGCTAGGGCAACCCTAGAAATAACTCTGAGTGCAGCTCACTGACCAGAGGAAACAGAAGAAGTGCCCACAGAGCAGCAAGTGTGAAAATTAACTTTTGCTGTAAGGAAAAAAATAACAACATTCAGAGTAATACTGTGATATTTCTTATTTTCCTAACAGAGACAGACTGGGTGTGAAGGATTTGGGGAAATATTTAAATAAGAACATACAGGTATCTCTTATCAATGAAATCCAGCCCACTGCATTTTGAATGCAAGCCCTTTTTTTTTCAGATTCTTTAAATTCAGAAGGATTTGACAGCGTCAAAAGCACACCATTTTTAATTGCATGTAACAGCCTGAAATTCAAGCAGAAATGTTTATGATTGTCAAACGAATCAGGTATACCAGGAAAATAGAAAATAGTTGAATATCTTATCTGTGATCTCTTATTTAGGAAATATTGGTTAAGTGCAACTAAAAATGAAAGAGAAAGGAAGTGAAAAAAGAGTGTCTGTTCTAGCAGCTATAAGGATTCACATTGATTTAATCAAGTACTGGACTGCAATATAGGCATATTACAGAATCTTACCCACTGAGTAAGTCTTCCTCATCAGCACCTCTGTCTCAGACATCAGACCTGAGATAATGTCTGCAAAGTGATTCTGAGCTCGCATTTTAACCCATCTGATATCTAGAGAAGAGAAATGTAAGCCAGTGTGCTGAGTAAGTAAAATATTTCCTCGGGAAGCACAGAACCAATTCTTGTCCAGAAGAATGCTACACCGGGTGCCCCATGCAATCACAATCAAGTTTATTGTTAATGAACACTGCAGGTGCACAGAAAAAAGCACTCCCCAATCCTCACTGGCAGAACTGAATAAAAACTAGAGATGGTGCATCAAGAGCAAAGAAAAAATATGCCCATGTGGACACTGCCTTTACTGCAGGAGACTGCAAGCCTAAACTTCTTTCAAGCTAGCAGGAAGCAAAGCTCCAGCTTAGTTTCAAGCTTTTATCTTAATCTTAAAGAAGGGTAGCTGCCATAATAATGGTGCTTTGCAACTCACAGGAAAAAAAAAAAGAAAGTGTGCTTACGTGTTTCTGGCTTGTTTCCAAACCTCTGCAGATCTTGTTTGTTCTCTCTGACAGTGGATATGGCCTGTATGTCAAGGTAGGAGCAGAGGGTACAGATGTGCTCTACAGTTTCATTAGTGCTCTTGGAATTACCAACTCCAACAGAAGCAGTTAAACCTACAATCTGAGCACACACAGGAATAGCAGTGGTTGCTCCTTTGTCACAAATGGAATAAAAACTAGGAGATATTGTTACCAGTCACCAAACTGCCACCATCTTCAAAAACATGGAAACAAAACAGGCAGCAGAAGTAAATAAGAAGCAGGCATAAAATCTTAAGAACCAAAATCTGTATGTACTCATGTCCTCTCCAAGGCACTCAAACTTAGAGTATTTAAACTTAGAATAAACTATCCAGCCACTTAAATCTATAATGAGCTGTATGTGTCAGTGCTTATCTTACAGAGGAAGAGCAAACCCAGACTGATCCTTTGCATTCATTCAGAGATGTCTTCTCAGCTGGATGAAAACCTCATGCCAGCAGTGGTGGTGGCCCCATTTTATTGGGCAGAAAACAGCAACAGAGAGGTAAAAATGATATTACTAAATTACATGCTTTCTTCCCAGTTCAGCTCTTCCGTTTGCTCTCAAGTATTTCAGTCTTTGCCATGCTTAATCAGTCTTTCTTGGCAGCTTCAGGGAAGATGTAACATGGGCAAAAAGCCTGGAAGTGTCCATGAATGAAAAAATATTCCAGATCCTACCATTTCCATTTGCAGCTGCTGTTAATGGAACTGGAACTTTGTGAACTGGATCAGCGCAAAAGGCAAGACTTTGCTCTGACTGCACTGCAAAACACTTTCCTCTAATGTATCCACCACTGATGGACTGGGGCTTACCTGAGGCAGCTGGTTTGCAGAGGAGTCAAATTTTTGATCCAGATATCTGGCCATCAACACATTGTAAGGGTGGTTGCCTGTAGTGTTGTGGCACTCATCAAATATCATCAGCGTAAAGATGGAGAGGGAGCTAAGGATGCCCTTCTCCATGCTATTCACAAGAATCTGGGGTGTTAGCACAATGATGTCACTGTCCTGTAAAACATTTTCTACAGAGGTATTTGCAACTGTTTCACCACAAATTCCTTGAACAGAATATCTGGAAAGAAGACGCAAAAAAACAGGGTATGAAAAAAGGATATCATGTAGGACAAGGAAAGCTAGAAAAACGGGCTTTGCAGAGAGCTTGAAAGTCAGCTACTAAGTTTCAAATGTCAAAGAGCTGGAGCTGGCAGTTTGACCACAGAAGCTGAGAAAAAAAAATGCTGAGGGTAAATAACTGTATTTTCAACTACCATTAACAAAAATATATCATATTTGAGGAGTGATTAACTTGTATGTTTAAGCTGCATTTGTCAGTTCACACGCAACATCCCTTTTGTGTACATATCTGGCATCATCTGGGACTGTTTCTGCCCAGCAGCCTCCTTTTCCCATAGCTATAAGGATACATATGTGGAAGTTCAGTAAACAGTTCCATCAAAATCTGAAGACAGAGGTTGTTAATGCCCCTCTAAGCAATTCGCAGTCCTCTCTGAGAGGTGGACTATCATTTTCTGACTAGAGGTTGTAAAAACAAAGAAGTTTGGGTACTTCCATTTAGAAAAGAGAGACTCTGAGAATGGCAAGAGGAATCCCACTGCTACTGCCAGGAACTGCCTCAGCTTTGGAAGCAGGTGTGAAAGGAGTCTCAAAAGAGAATTTCTCACCCTTTAGGTACAGAACACCTCACCCTTTAAGTACAGAAATACCTTCACCATTTCCACAGATGTGCAAGAATGAGTGCTTAAACTGTCTGAAACCAGACTTCAGATTCTCCAAAGTCTGCTATGGCAATGCCATTCTTGCAGCTACACATCACCCTGATGTTACTGCTAAGCACTCTTGTTCACCAGTAAACCACTCACATCTTGCGCTAGCCATAGTTGACTTATAGGGCAGTTTATTTTCTGTGGAGGAAGCCAGCATGTAGAATTACACTTACCCACTTCTTTCAAAATGCTGGCTGAATACATTTTTCTGCTGCTCATACACTGGGACTTTAGTTGCAAGGAAGACAACTTTTGCCTTTCGTCCTGAGGGAACGTTTTGCAAATGATGTTCACAAATGAGAAGTGCCACAAAAGTTTTTCCAGATCCTTCAAACAAAAAGCATGAAAGGTAAAGGACTAGTATGAAAAGGTGCAGCTGTAAGCAGTAGCTTGTCTCATCTGAGTGCCTTGTAACAAAGGGGAGCCGACAATGGGGCTGTTACTCTTCCAGACTTGAACATATCTGGAACAGATTCGAACACAAGCATGTTCCCCACACTCAGGTGGGGAATCATCCCTTTCTCTCTCACAGTCTCAGTCTGTAAAGGCCATTAAGCAGCCACTGGGGATTAAAATCCATTTGCAGTTGTATTTGAAATCTTTGAAATCACTGAGTCTGTTTTTCACTCTTAGCATGTGCACTTACATCAAATCAGATTATGTACAGACATCAGGCCCTTTCAGCTTCCATCCTTCCCCATGCAGCCTTGCTCCTCTCCCACTTGTTTTCCTTTGGCCTTCAGGCTCACTGTGCAGGCTCCCTAGAGCTCTTCTCTGCCCCTGCCTCCTTTATCCCACTTGCCTCTCCAGGGCTTAGGGGAAAATTAGGATGTCAGGGTGCTGTAGGCATTGCAGTAGAAAAGAGAGGTGAGCCGCAGGCTAACTCACCCTGTTTTTCCTTCAATTTGCAAGACAAATTTCTTAAGTATCTGCAAAGATTAGTGGCTGGCTTTAACTGAAAAATTCACACCGAGGAGTGAGAAAACAGAAGCCAGAACATGGAAATGAATGCTGAATGTGCTGAATACAAGCACTGACGCGCCAACAGACATGTCTGTCTTGCCAGCCTCTGTGCTGCCCCTGGTCATTAATTGCAGGGTAGATCTGGATCTACTGCAAGGAGAACAGCTTTGAAATAAATGGCTGAAGAAGTCTGATTCAATCTTTACCATTCCCTACCCATCACAGCCATATGCACCAAGGTAATTTTTCTAAGAAATGTCTGTCTCCTTACCTGTGGGGGCACAAATCAATGTGTTTTTCCCATCAACAGCAGGCTGTGCAAGCTCAATCTGGTACCTCCGAGCCTTCTTTGGTTCATAAACAGATGAAGACTCATAGACACTTTCTAGAATAAAACAATGTTTTTGAGAAGAGTGTCGTAATAAAAATGCAGACAATATACTGTGCCTGATATAGTTGCTATCTAAAATGATAAAGGTAGAAGAACAGTCTACACAGAACCTTCTCTGACAGACAAACTTTTTAACAGGACAGATGCACCAAATAAGAATTTTGTGTGTCTGACAGCACACTGTTGTTATCCCTCAACTGTGATTTATAAAATGAACTCATTTCAAGATCTTGGCTGACAACACTCATTTCAAGTGGTCTTTTTTCAACTCGTAATGAAAACACAAGGGATTATTTTTCCCCAAATAAATGCACAGGATTTATTTTACCCTTCTATCACTCTCTTAAACTGTGGTCTTATCAGAGTGTTTGGACTTATGATACAGGAACTAGAAATTACTGGTGGAGCAAAATCTGCCATGACAGTCATTGCACAGATCCTTTGCAGTCACATTCAGTTCTTTAAAGTAGTTAATATCAGATCATGTGTGAATTAAGAGAAGAGGTGCATAACAACAGGCTGATGTTTGGGGATCTTGTTTGATAATGTGTTGACAGAACAACTTTTCACTAGTAATGTGATAAATGAGGTGTAACCCCTAACGTTTGCAATGTCCATCATGAGATCCTTTAAACATTAAAGCAGAAGACATCTAAATCAAGTCAGAGATTTTTACTAATTGCTCAGTACTTTCCACTGTGGCACACTACACGTGTGTCCTTCAGGAACATAAAGAAATAGAAAATACCAACCACAAACTTTTAAGTTCTTACCTTTTAAGACTTACCTGAAACTGAAGGGAGACTTTCACTGAGATTATCATATTCTGCTTCTTCAGAAAATGTCATCATGGTTTCAAAGTGATTCTCAGAGACATCTGTCATGTCACCGTCAACATCTTTGCCACTATCTGTATAAATGCAAAAAAATAGCATGTTATTGATCCTCAGGATTTTAAAACATATTTGCTGTGATGACAAGGTGTCGGAGTTGGTTGCTGGAAGAAAAAGACTACATAAAATGATGCTGCACACAGGCTCCTTTTCAAGGAAGATGGATAGCAGTGAGGATATTGGTTTTAGAAGAACACGATGCAGCTGTAACAAATTCCAAAAAACACAGGAGACAACAGATTGGGAGGAAAGTTTATCCTCTGTGTTTAGCGAAAAGAAGTCACTGTGTAACATGGACATTAACCACAAGTGTGAAAAATTCTTAGGAATTCAAAGAAGCTTTGAATTCAAGATTCAAATTTGTTCAAGATTGTTCTCTCAGTTTCTCCCCATCTTCTGAAAACACCTAGAAATTGTAAGAACATCTCTATTCTTTATATTACACAATGATCAAAACAGAAATTTTCTTTGGTGTTATAATTAGTACTTTCTCAAAGAACCTTCCCTGGGCCCTGCATGAAGATTCTCTTTGCAAACAGAACATATGATCACAAAGCACTTGCTTTTGGAGCGGGAGAAAGAGCACATCTGCACATCAATTCAGCTCCAGAAAGCACACAATATCTGCAATTAATTTCTGGTACCAACTCTTCTTAACTGCCAGCTGTAAAATGTTTCCAATATGGAAAATGTTTCTTCAGTAGGCTGACTTTGACTTTGCTGAGTTGGATGTTAGAGGAAGCTGCCCCAAAAGACAGTGATAACTTCACCTTAAAAAATATAACTGTCAACAAATAATACGTATAACCACCAGCTACATAAAATAATATCTATATACATATAGGTATTACTCTTATGTATTATTTTGCCTATATTTTAATAAATTTATTAATTATGTATACAAATTTATGCATATATAATAATTAATTATCCAGATAAGAAATTACACCCTTTGACTGCATTAATAAAAAAATTTCAGAATAAGAAATATATTTGAGGAAGCCACTTAAATACAGCTTATCCCTGTTGCTAACTAAAAAAACAATTCAAACAAGCACCTAGGGAGACAGCAAACGTAGATATGAAGATATACAGTCCAGTTTATCTAAAATCACTTTTTTAGTACCAAAACATTGTAATCTTCTATAAATTCTCCTATGCTGCAGGTTACTTATACAAGTATTTTTCAAGGAGGGAAAGGTAAATTCAATGACAGAAGCAAAATCTTACAAGATACAATTCTGCACTTTTACAAAATATGAACATAATAACTTAATAAGGGCTGCTTATCAATTTTTCATAGAAAAAGGTTTATTATCTGCTCTTGGGATCATAGAAGTGTATTCACTCTCTAGACTATCACATTATTAATCATATTTTATCAGAAAATACTGCACCTACCACAACTCAAGCAACAAAAAAGATGGCAAAAGTTGAAGTAAGAAGGGAAGGAAGAGGATAACTATTTGGCTATTTTTATGCCTTTGTCCTGCCTGATTCTCCTCACCAAAAAAAGGTACCACGCCTAACCATCTGGGAAGAAAAATTGTCAAAACTTAATTTCTGCCTGTTTGAAGGATAATACTTGTATTTAATTATATATGAGACATTTAAAATAAATTTTTAAAAGCTTTTTTGTTTTAGACCACAAAGTAGTCTGATGGTATCCTTCTAGTCTGTTTCTCCTGAAAAAAAATTATTGTCTGGTACAAGAACAGGAAAAGAGTATCATAAAAACAATTCATGTTTTACCTTCTCTTATATTCCACAGTTCACTTGCATTGTAATATCCTGCAGTTTCCAATGCCAGCTGAAGACTTTTGGGCCAGTTTTCCTTATCCGAGCGACAGAGGCATTGAATGAGTTTAGTTATCCCGGCTGCTTTGCTTCTGTATTCACTGATCTGCACACACCACAAACAGAAATTCCTGTAGGTTCTGAGCAATCAAACCCACTGCTCTTTGCTTAGTAGGTGAATTTGTTTCGTTTGGTGTTCAGTTGAAAACTGCATTTCTTTCTCAATGAATAAAAGCTTTACAATAAGATTCGGCCATTTACTCCCTACGGCTTCAATTCTGCCAGTGTGCACACTAAACTTAGCTGGACTATAACAATAGTCAGGCTGTTCGTTTGAATATTTGTAAATGGTGTGAAACATCACAGAGCTATTCTGTCAATTTCTGTCTGGCAAAGTCCTTGTAATAAACTCTACCTGCCATAAACCTCTGAGGCTTTCAACTTCAGAATAGGAAAAGAAAAAATTATAAAAATTATGGCAGTCCTGTGGACAGCTCTCCTCCTCACCCAGCCACCTGTCACGCAGGCACTGATTCATTCCACAAGTGGGTCAGCCAGCACTTCGCTGAAGCAAAACTAAGCAAACACCAGGATTTTACCTGCAGGATCTCATCACACTCCCTCTCTATCAGGCATGTGTTTATGTATGGCATGATTGCTACAGGATCAATTTCTAACATTGTTGCTTCTATCCTCTTCAACAGCTGCCTGTGCAGCTCCAGTTTTTCCAGTTTGCTGAAGTCCCAGTTTTCAATTGCTTCTGCCAGTCCAGTGTAACCTTTCAGAAAAAGAGACAAATCATTACTGTGAATTCAATCTTGAGTTCAAATAGGTAGGAACAAGCTGAAAAAACGTTTTCTCAGCCACACTGGAGAAAATAAAATTATTTTGTCCTGTAAACGATGACAACCTAGGTGAGCAACATACAATTTCTATCTAATAAGTGACTATTTTCCTTTATAGCACTTGTATGTCTAATATGAAAAACCCTATGCTAAAAGAGCAGTAGCTCTTCAAAAACAAAAAAGAGCCACACCATGTCACAGGTGACATCACCCAAGCAACTATATCCACTCCTGTCTTTCAATCATACAATCCTTGGAATTCTTGCATTCCATGATTCTCTTCCACAGGATTCTCAGAGCAAAGAACACAATCACAAGATGATTTGGTGGCCTTTTATTTTACCAGCATTTTATCTTTTACTCTTGTCCCTTGCTCCACCCTCCTTCAAAAAATCCCTACTGTTCTGGATTCAAGTGAGCCCCTAAGTGAAAGCAGTAGAGACACCTGCAACTTAGACAGTCATCAAATAGCTGGAAATACTGTCCTGGAACAGACAGTAGCAGGGAAGCATATATTTTAAGGACTTGTGTGATTTGAAGTACAGGTTTCAGAAGTGGAAAGAGGCAGATCAGGGTCCCAGAGGAACTTGTGAGCAAACAGAAGGAATTTACCTAACTTCTTATTTCCTTAGAAGAGCAGGAGAGTCATGTGGATACTTACCACCATAATGTCTTTAGTCGCAGTATTATTTATCCCTGCATCTGCCAAAAAGAATAATCCTAAATTCTAGTCTCCGGCCCAATTAACGAGTACTTGGGATACCACTTTGAATCAGCAGGCTGTCTCAATTTTTTGCTGAAGATACACCAAACTGAACACTACTAGGAAGTTCCAAGTAGATAGTTCTGAAATTCAGAAATCAGGGTCATCACAGACTGTTAAGAGGTTGCTCTGGACGTAGTACTTGCTTTAAGGGATTAGTGGGCTACATATAAGTGATAAGAAACTTTGTAATATTTGTTCACTGAGATAATTATTCATAATTAGTGGTGAGGAAATGAAAACAGAAGTAGCTTATGGCATGAGATTGTGGGGTTCAACATATCTAATAAATCGACAACAAGAATCTATGATACAATATACATGTATAGAAGAACCCTGGCAGATGCTGCCAGATAATTTTATACCTTCACAATCTCTTCTGGTTCATTTCATAAATGAAACTGGATTAGAAATTTACGCATCAAGTAGTTACAGCTACTGTAGAACAATCACCCTTAAAAACTACTAATGGTTGGTTACTTCTTGAAACAAAAGACCTTCAATGCCACTGAGTATTTTTTAATTTTTTTAAAAAAGTCATTTAAGACTCTGTCGTTGCGGGAAGTTTATCCCACGCTACCAGTCAATGCCCACGCACCTCCTGAAACCCTGGAAGTTTCTGTTTGGCGTTCTGTTTCAGAGGATTTAGCCTCCTTTCATTGTATTTGGTGAGAACAAGGGCTGTCTTGTTTCTTCTCTAAAGGCTCTGAGACAGAGAAGTCTCCTGTCAACGAGACTTTCTCCATCCTCAGAATTGTTCCGGCTGCTTCACCTCCCAACAGGCTTATTCCCAGACTCTGCCAGCTAGCCTTTTCCAACGGCATCTGAGCCGGGATGACAGAACCGGCAGCTGAACGAGCCCACGGCCGAGAGAGCGGCTCTGCCGCGCTCCCGGGAAACGCGGGCGGCAGCGGCGGCTGCGCCAGCGGCGGGAGCAGCGGCAAAACCCCGCCCGGGAACGGACCCACCTGCTGCAACCAGCGCATCCAGGAAGCCCCGGAGCCAGCCCTCCGCCTCCAGCAGTAGCAAGGCATCCAGGAACAGCGCGGCGGCCGCCGTCACCCCCTTCTCCTCCTCCTTTCGGACTCTCTCCTTCACCTCTAGCAAGAAGCCAGCACAGGCAGTGAGGACAGCGGGAAGGGGCGGGGGGCGGCGGGCGCGGGGGCAGCGCCGCTGCCAGCTCTCACCGTCGGACAGCCAGTCCGTCATGTTGCTGAGGATGTACACGGGGTTCAGGCTCCTCTCGATGTACCGCCTGTAGCACCGCAGGTTCTGCTTCTCCTCCGCCGTCATGGCGAGGCCGGCTGCTCACGGCCGCCGGCGGCCCCGATCCCGATTCCGGTCCCGCGGTCCCTGGCGGCGTGCGCGGAGCCCGCCCCAGCCGCGGTACCCGGAGAGCTGGTAGGGAGCGAGTGAGAGTCGCCCCCAAGCAGGGGGCGACGGGAAAAAGAAACTTCAGTCCAGCTGAGGAATAGAAACTGAAAGCGGTCTGGAGGGGAACGCTACTTGCCTCTGTCCTTAGCAAAAGAAAAAGGGGACCGCTGCCCCCATCCCTGGTTGTGTGAGTGGTTCTCATAAGCGCATGCATACAGTTGGAAAGGCTGTAACCAGCCCGTTTTTGCGGCTGCCAGAGTGAGAAAAGGCACAGCGAAGAAATAGGAGTAAACGCATCAGCCTACCTCTCTTCCCTCTTGTCTCCAGAAAAACCTGAACGAGCTTTTGTGGGCTGTATGCTGGGTTGTTTGGGGTTTTGGTTTGTTTGTTTGGTTGGGTTTTTTTTGTTTTGTTTTGTTTTGTTTTGTTTTGGTTTGGTTTGGTTTGGTTTGGTTTGGTTTGGTTTGGTTTGGTTTTTTTGTTTTGTTTTGTTTTGGTTTGGTTTGGTTTGGTTTTTTTTTAAGAAAAAGCACTTCTAAAAGCTTTTAGAAAATGGGTCAGACAGGTGAACGTCGAAGGAGAAGGCTTACCAGAGGGGCAGTCCTGTTGCAGGGCAGAAAGCAGCCACGGCCGGCAGTGCTGCCAAACACGACAACTCCACAGGGAAACTTCCCTCTCACCACGTGCTGAGTGGATGTGCCATATTCAAACAGACGACTGACAGGTACTGGCCCAACACAAGATTCCTGCTTTCTAAAGCCTTCCAACACGAGTCCAGTGAGTCATGGGCTTGTACTGGATGGACAGGGGTAGCAGGGGTAGAAGAAGGGGCATTAAGGAAGGCACTGACATTTCTTTTTCTACTCTTCTCTAGTCCACTTTTACTGTCAGGTGTTTAGCATACTTCCTTTCCTTTCTCTGAAGTCTTCCGTCTATTGGAAGAGTGATTAGGCATTGGAATGGGATGCCCAGGGAAGTGGTGGAATCACCATCCCTGGTGACCCACCCATGAGGGTGTTTAAGAAAAGACTGGGTGTGGCACTTAGTGCCAAACATGTGATTGACAAGGTGGTCAGAGGTTGGACTCAATTATCTCAGAAGTCCTTTCCAACCTAATTTGTTCTGTGATTCTGTGGTTTCACAGTAAATAAGGAAAATACCATTCTTCTCCAAAGGCTGTGAAGGTCATTACGGAGCTTTGCAAAAGCCTTTGGCATGGTTTGTTGTATAAACCCGATTCCAGACAGCATGAGCCCAAGCAACATGTGGATTGCTGCAACAGAGTAGGCAAGGGGCAGCAGGACTTCCATGGGCAATTGCATTTTCATTCTGTAAGTCAAGAGGATATTAATACATCCCAGTTTAATAAACTAGGCATTTCAGAGACCTTCTTTCCGTCATTATGCAAGAAAGCTGCTTGTGGATTGATGCCTCCTGCCTCCAGTCGCAGGAATGGGACTGCTGAGGGCAAGGGGATCTGGCAGCAGGTGACGCCCCGGTGGCAACCAGCATTGCCAGGATGGCTCTTTGCATGCATCCTACCTCACTTCCCAGGGATCCTCCATTCCTCACAATGTCCTTGATTGCAATGTGCACAGACTCCTGCTTCAGTTTTCCATGTCTAATGCCAGATAAAGTAAAATACTCAAGAGCAAGGCTTGCTTTGGCATTGAGACCCAAAGTAACTCTTTGTTGTCCTGAGAGTGTAATGCTGTATGTATGGGGAGCAGTTAAGACACAGTAACTATCAACATCAGTACAAAATTAATTAGATTTGCTAAATCCCTTGAGTTTTGTGTGGAAGACTTGAACTGACAGTATACTGGCCTGAGAAATGTGTTGATAAGCTATGCTGTATTTCCCTCTGTTGATCAAATCTTGAATTGCACTTGACTAAAACTCAAGGGAATTGTGGCTTTCTGAGCGTAGTTTATTTCTACAGAAGGCATCTAAAGTGATATTTAAAACTGCCCATTTCTGTAAGTTCCTCAATAATAATCCACCATGCAGAGAATAAAAAAATAGAAAAAAAATTCAATTATTAAATTGTAATTAGTGTCATGTGAGACCAGATGGTAGGTTCTGTTGTGGCAGGAGAAATGCATAAAGTTTTTGTAGAAAACAGCAGACAAGGAGCGCTGCAATTCCTAATCCTGTCATTACTGCAGAATGTATTGGTATGCCTCAAAACAAGATGAGGTGCTTGGCTGATTGCTTCACTGCGGTATCTGCTGCCTCTCTTGCAAAATCTTCAAAGATCTCTGGCTCTGAACCAAGGGTCTGAAACACCTTTTGAACAAACACTGCCATTCTTTGGTGACTCCTCCATCTGATCCCATTGAGCCTTCCCTTGGGTTAACCTGTAAGAGCAGCAAGTGTCTTTTCAAAGTGATGTTTTGCATGACATTTTATGTTCCTTGGGAAAAAAACACGATCTCTGTTTAAAATTCCTTTCTCCACCTTAAAATGTTCTTTCCCTTTTCTGAAGAGTTTTATATCCCATTCATGAGGAGTGTATGGGAAGACACCCTGCAGAGATCTTAGAATACACTAAAATTATGCTAGAGTTTACTTTTACTCTTTGCAAGGCAAAAGACAAGAAATAGAAGAAAAATTGTTTGAATGACCTTTGCCTGTTCTGTGTCAGGAACTCAGCACAGTGCATAAGTAGCTTTGTAACAGAGAAATTATCCTTGTGACAGTCTTATTTTTGGCTTAAGAAAAATCTTCGAAGATACTGTCTACTTCAAGTCTTCAAGATACTACATTTGAAGTAGGCTCAAATCTCCTGTAATGCTTTCAGCCTTCCCTTGTGAAATGAACATCAGTTTTTATTCTGTTGTATTTTGTCTCAAGCACTTTAGGTCCTCATACAGTGAGACAGAAACTGCACCTGTACTCAAGAGCTGAACATAGAAAGAAACAGAAAAGAGCAGAGGGAGCTGACAATGGTTGCTAATGTTTCATGTCTTTTGAAGCAGACCAGGTGAGTGCTGCCAGCAGGGCTGTTCAGTTCTGCTTACTGTTAAACCTTGACCATCCAGGAGCTAAATTTATTTTGTACAAGAGTTGTAAAGTGTCTTTGTCAACCAACATGTATGCTATTCCAGTCCTGGTTTTCAACAGGTATTTGGAACTGCATAGTCTTCTTCTCCAAAATATTGCAGGAGCTGTTTGCCCAGGGAATATTTTTAAATGCTGGAAACTAGTACAGTAGAATGATAAGAAGCATTTATGACTGACAGCAGCTGAAGATGCCCAAGTCTTCATTATCTCAATTATTTTAATATCTAAATTTTTGTTAGAAGGCTCATACTGGAAAGTAAATCTCTGAAATGATCTTGTGCATTCCCCATAGTGTTCAGCACACTCATGTCCCATATGTAGTAAAAAGGAATTATGTTCCACTGATTAATGTGCATTGGAGTCTTTACAGGTTTGACTAGCCAGAAGGACTCCCTCCCATATGAGGTAATTAATAGGAAATAGTAATAATTATCAGCCAAGCCAAACATAATGGAACTTACCTGTGGCCTTAGCAAAAATGAAAAAAATAAGTGCATAATGCCTGATGTGCAAAGGAGTAATGAAACAAACTTTGTAGGACACACTGGGTGGGATTTGTTGCTAGCCTCATCATTATCTCTTGTAGACTTTAGGTAGAGAATGCTCTGTTCAGTAATTTCTCAAAGTCATGTGTATGCACACAGTGGGACATACATCCCAGTAAGTGTCTTTGAGGAGGAAGTCTGCTGAAGAAAAATAAATACCACTTCTATCAGGTTCCAGCTAGAACAAGCACATTAACATGAACCACCCCATGAACATGAACATTCCCATGTTATGAAATTATCTTTTCTAATGAGAATTTGAATTAGTGTAAAAACTGTTGAACATTTTCAGTCTAATGAGCCCATTAAGAAAGTCAAATATCTCCTCTTGCAATGCAGACTGACTGACAGATGTGAAGAGGAGCAGCCTGAACCCTGTGTCTTGATGGGTCTTCAACTTGTTAAGTAAATCCTGATACATAGGGTGTCATATTTTTACCTCTCAGTCTGGTGTCCCTTTGGCACAGTCTCGCTGACCACACAGGTGCCTTGAGGCTAAGTTTCTTGCACATCAAGTGTTTCCATGATATTGAAGCCCACCTGCACCCATGCAAATACTTGGTTCCTTCACACTGCGGGTAGAGCAGGGGCTCAGCTGATGAACACAGACTTCAGGTGCACTGCAGTGTCACCGCCACTGGAGTCATGTACAGCATGGCTTTGTTTGCACCAGACTGCTGTTCACATGATAATCCAGTTGGATTCAGGGGTAAAAGCTGCTGCTGTGGAAGTCAGTGGGAGCTCTGCCACCCTTCTCAAGCAGAGCAACACTCACACAATAAGGAAGGAAATTTGTTTGTTCACGTAAGGAAGTTTGCCTGTGTGTATTAACATAACCGTGTCTGATTGACCCTCCTTTGGCTTCATACTTGGGTCAAGGAATGAATGAAAGAATGAATGAATGAATGAATGAATGAACAAATGGAAATGCTTAAACTGAACATGCATACTAGATGTTTACTCAAACACCATTCCAGAAAAAAGTCCCAATTTGAACTCTCCTGATGCGGCTTCATTCTCTTTCCTCAGATCCTATTGCTGGTCAGCAGAGAGAGATCAACACTTCCCCCTCTGCTGTTGCCCTTGAGGAGGGTCTAGACTGTGATGGTATCACCCCTCAGCCTTCTCCTCTCAAAGGTGAATAAACCAAGTGACCTCAGCCTCTCCTCCTAAGTCTTTTAATTCCTTAGCCACTGGCAAAAGCACAGGATGACTCACATGGGTCTCACAAGTCCTTCAACCCCTGTTTATCCTCTCAGGCTATGTTTCCACCAATGCAACATCACTGACCTCAGTGGAGTATCCGTGACCTGTATTCAAGTAGAGAAGCAATCCCAAAATCCCTCAGCAATGACCAGCTCTGTGGTGTTCTACCCTGAGAGCATACACTCATCATCCAATATCCAATAAAGTCTTTCATATAAGCATGAAGGCACAATTCTCATTAAATTAACAATACCCAGCAACTTCTCACATTTCCTGAATTCCCTCATGATACTACTGCCCAGTCACTAAAAGGTGGCTGACAGAAGTGCCACACTGCTCAGTGAAACAAGTGGCACTCTGTTAAAACAAGGCATTTTGATTTTGCTGACATCGATCTGTAATTGCTAACCCACTTTTGCTTAGTGTACCTCAGAAATAGCTAATCATGTTCTGGACAATGGACAGAAATCTGTGATATGCTATGGATTATGAGCTGAGAAACTGGGAAACCAATGGCACATACTGGTCTCAGAGGCTGGTACACAGCTTGTTTTAATGTGTCTACTAGGCAAGGTGCTCCCCACAGGAAAAAATACTCAGTAAGTTGGTTGTGAGTGTGGGAGACTTGTGAGGAAAGAGGAGGCAACAGCTTCCATGTTCCCTGCTCCTGTGGTGCCCTGCTGGCCCCATGTCTCGCCAGGGTGGGCCAGGAGCTCACCTGCAGTGTTTGGCAAAGGCACTCACTGAGGACATGATTGCCACAGGGGCCAGACCTCCCTCCACTGGGAATATGAATTAAGCAATGCAATGAATTTTTTGTTTAAGGTATGATGCTGTTCATACAGACCTGCTGAGTGTATATCCCATGACAATGAAACAGGGGTCTTTTTCAAATGCAATACTTTTAATCACAAAAAAACCCCAAAAACCAAAAAACCCAAACCCAAACCAAACCAATAAACCCCTCAGAGCTCATAATTGCACAGAGCTCTTGATGAATCTCACAGTGACATAACCCTATATGGGAAAGTACCCCTGCACTCTGTAATACTATAATTACAAGAATAATTAATGTGCTGAATGGACATGATTGGTGTTTTAATGGAAAATGAAATTAAGGAGTCTGTTACCCTTCTAAGAAAGCAATTCTAGAAGAAAACATTGAAATACAGTGTCTGACCCTTTTGACTATGTTTGACTGGCTCTAAATGGTTTTCTGAAAAAAATCACAAAGCCTAAAACAATAAGCTAATAATTTTAAGCATCACTGCACCAGGTGATAAAGTACTGTGAAGATAAATGGTTTCTGTCACTGTTAATGTTGAATCAAGTAGCAATTTATGCATGTTGGTACCACACCACAACATTAAAGCATGTCTGCAAAAAGCACTCAATGGTTCAGAGTGGAACTTCATCATAAAGCTCAAATTCCATGCATCTCCAGGAAAAGAGGAGTTTTGAAGTACGTTTTTCAAAATAAGCCAAGTGATACAGGACTGAAAAAACAGATGTGCAAATTAATATAGATCCAAATGGGTCATATGGTGATGTCTCAAGATAGACTTCTGACACCTTGGTCTTAGAATCTCAATCATAGGTTTTTAAATTTCTAAGGGTCTCAATTCCCTTGGCCATTTACTGTTAGTGTATTGAGCATTCTTCTTTTTTATTGCTGTGGTTAATCTAAAATCGTAGAAGTATTCTGTATGAAAAATTATTTCCCAGAATGACAGAATGGTTGTGGTTGGAAGCACCTCTGGAAATTACCTAGTTCAGTTCTCTGCTCAAAATAGGGTCAACCAGGTTGTCCAAACCTGTTTCCACTCAGTTTTTTTTTTTAATATTTCCTAGAATGAAGGCTTTTGAGCTGAATTACCTTTACAGTGTAAAAAATANGGCAGAAGATGGAGGAGAAGAAGAAGAAGAAGAAGATGAGACACTGCCCATAATTCTCCATCTTGCTCTCATCTACCTCCATTCCAAAAACTGAAAACTACAAATTTTCAACTTGTGACAAACTAAACTACTATTTATTTCAAATCTCTGTTGTTTTTAATTCATCTCTAAGTGTTGGGAATTTTTCCCATGGACTAAGGTCAAAGGCAATGTTTTCCTGGGGTCTATGCCAGGGCCTCGGACCCCCCAGGGCAGCTCAGGGGTTTTTCCCCGTGCCCTGGACTCCAACAAAATAGTAATTGTGTTTAAGTAGAATTTAGTTTATTTTACTTTGTGTGCATTGTCTTTTCACTGGGCACTGATGGGCAGTGTCTGGCTCTTTATCTACATACCTAATCAGCTATACCTGTGAATATTTTATTGATTTCTCATGAAGTCACACAGAGCAGCAAATGGCAAGTTATGGCACTTACTTTTCTGTGAAACATGGCCTTGTCCCAGCTCTGTTTTCCATTTGAACATTCAATATAACAGTTGCAGAGTGCTTGATACTTCTATTTCATTCCCTTCCTTGTTCATCCAGCTTTTGGAAATCCAGATGGCAGGGCCTTTCAGGCCTTTGAACAAGTCACTGCTTTTTGCATGGTTGTACTTAGACACACAGACACACAGACACAGAAACACCAACACACGCCTTGTGATAGGTCTTTGGTGAATTTTCAGGATATACATCTGTCCTCTGTTGTTAAGACACACATGGGTAAGACAAATCTGTGACAATGTGGACTTAAGAGAGAAAACTCCTGTGAATCCTACTTACATGTGCTTCACTCAACAAAATAAGGAGATCATCTCTGACTTTCTGCTGGGATGTACAACTAGGAACACTTCACTCATTTTGGTTTGTCCTTGGCTCACAAGTGTGCCTTTGTGTGTCTGCACAGAAGGACCAAGAACATGCCAAGTGCTCAAAAGACAAGAAGATAGGTTAGAGGCTACTACCAAGGCTTAGAATTCATTTTTGAAGATTGTCAGCGGCATATATAGGGAAATTTTCAGCACAACAGAGAAGGTCAATTTCACAGATATGCCAGTCCTTTCTTGCATCTCCCCATGGTATTCGCTTTCAAAGAAGAAATAGTTCACTCATTGTGAGCTATTTTAGCCCAGGTCTGACACTGATCAGTCACTAAGAACAGTCCTGAGTTTGGGCTACCTCTATTTTTCAGAGTACTTTAGTAACCCATGCTGTAGTCCCAGCCTTAGAGTTTACCTATTCAGTTGGAAAAAAGGGCAACAAGGAAAGAGATATTTGGATGCCTGCTCTTCATTCATGCCTTCTCCTTCCCTAAGGAATCTGCCAGTCTTTACCAATATATTGGTGACCAGCATAGTCACCTCCTCTAAGACATCAACACCTTCTATTCCCAAGTATACTGTCAACAAATCACATTGCTTTTGCAACCTTAATCTGACTCCACCTTCTAAAACTAAAATAAATTACCCAGATTCACACTTTCTATCTGCCCAAAAACCTAACCCTAAAACTCACCATATCCTTAACCAGAGAGATAAAAACTGGTGGTATTTGCTGATACCACCACTGAATGCTGCCAGGGGGAGCAACTGCACAGCTTGTTAGCATCCTCTCCTTGCAGCAGTTACTTTACCTCCCCTTAAGGTCCAGAAGAATCATCTCATTCAAGTAACCCTCATGAATGAAGTTTAACCCCAGAGCACCAAGTGCAAGGCATATGAACAGCAGGAGGGTTGAAATCAGATGGCACCCTGGCCTCAGCAGGGCTCAGCATTTGACCACATGCAGGCAGGGAAGTACCCGTGCTCAGAAGCTCCTGGCACAGGCATGCAAAGGGCCTGTATGGCCCAGGAGTGTGGGAGTGGGGAAGGAGCCCTCAGCACGTCTGACAGATGGACGGAAACTGAACCAAACACACCCAACCCAACCACTGGCTGCTGTTTTTCCTGGGCACTGGAAGCAGTTCTGGCTTTGCCTCCAAGGCTGTCACCCAGCCCCACCACTGCACCTTCAGGGAAGGATGCTGCAATTTACAGCACAACCACAGAGAAACCTGTGAGGATGTGTCATCTGCTCTGTGTCGCTCACAGCAAGACACTGTTCAGGACCTATCTGTGCTTTAGTCTCTGTCACTCACTTCCCATCAGTTCCTTCAGGGATGTGCAAGCAGCAGAGAGTTCCCAGATGAATAAACCAGACTAGCTGCAAGATCCAGTTTAGCTGAGCTGATCTAGCCTTGGGACAAGAGCTTGCAGGGAGGCATTCTGTATTCCTAAATTAACCACTCTGTAATCTGCATGTCTTCCTGCAATTTCCATGCTCCTTGTTGAAGTCCAAAAATACCTCCAAAACGCCCAAGGCGCTATGAAACAAAGGTTAAAAGCCCTTCATATCTAAGTTTTCAGACTGGATTTTTCACTCACAAGTGAAGTTCTTTATGGCTCTCTGAGAGAACAAACAGTCAAGTATTTTGTGCTTTAGATTCAACACAGTGTGTAGAAAACATTTTGTTAGAGAGACATTTGTGGACGTGCAGGTCTCGGTCTGGCAGAGACACATGCACACAAACACTATGTTGGAATTCAAGGTAACTTGGATTAGGAGAGCTGCCCCTTACACAGAGAGCATTCACTTGACTGTGACCAGAACCACTAACATCTGTCCTGTCTTCTGGAATTATCATTAGCCTCCTCAAATTAACTGTCCTCCGGTTCCGTGTGGGTGTTCAGGGAAAACAGGAAAGGAAACGCATGCATGTGCTTAAAATAGTTATTACTATTTTAGAGAGACTAACAGAGAAAGTAGCTTCACATGTTATTAACTAAGCACATAAATGATGTATGAGGATTCAAACACAGCAACACATGCACACATAATACAGCACATCATATCACATCGTATCACTCCGCTGTTTTCACTGTTTCTGAGATTTCCAAGCTGAGGCTAGGCTGTGAGGGTTTTTTGGGAAGTGTAGGGACACCATCTAGTGTTGTCATTCGGAAAAATCACGTTGTGTCTCAGCCCCTTAAACTTTTACTCCACCACAGTATGATGGGACAAAAAATTGACTGGAAAAGTTGCCGAAATTGCAGCTACATCCTTCATCAGGATAAAGCGTAAAGCAAACAAGCTGGATGACAACAAATGAAGGATATCAAAGCCCATCTTTCCAAGGAAATTAGGTACAAATTACCTAATTTGTAGAGAGAGTCTAAGAGACTCTGTTAGGAAGAGAAGGGAGACAAAGCAGAGAACCTCCTGCTCCTGTGGCACTTCTGGGTGGAGGCAGCTTATTCCATCATCTCTCCACAGCCTGGGAACATGCTGCGCAGTTAGATTTCTAAGACATCTCTGTCCCAAGCAGCCCAAGCCCTCAGATTCTCCAGACAGATACAATTAGCTCCTGTGCAATTTCACTAATTCTTTCGCATAGAACTGTAATCTTTTGGGGTTTTTTCATGTAGAACTCAGCAGAATCAAACTTAAGTGGAAAAGGGTCATCAAGCATATGATTAACTCCATTAAAATCTCACTTACTAAGGTTTACTTGGCCCAATATTTTCAAAATATACAGAAACATAGTTATTTAATATTTGCTATTTTTATTCCTAAATATGAGCATTGCTTTTCTGAAATTTCATTCACCGTATTTCAGGCAGACTGCAGTGTATTTCATCCCTTATGATGACAGATTTTCATCTAGAGTAAATGTTACCTTTCTTTCATTTTCAGATTCCTCATGTTTTAAAAAATTGTGTGTGATTACAGGCACATATGTGTTAGTTAAGGACAAACAGGGGAGGTTTTGCACATATTCAGATGGACTGCAACCATGCCTATCCTGCTGAAAAGCTGAACAATAATGACTATAATCAGTAGTGTATGCACACAGGTTTCTTGTCTTTCATCTTGATACCAAAATTTGATGAGATTCATCGAAAAAAACCCTAAGTTTGAAATTAGCAGGGAGTAAAAACACTCTAGACAGAGATGTGAGGAGTCCTGCTCACGTCAGACTTTGGTGGGAAATTAACTTTTTTTATTATGATTTCAGATTTGTTCTAAGCACATAAGCAAATAAGTTTTACACCTAAAAGGAGTTCCTATCTCCAATGGACTGTAAAAGCACCATTACACATATTAATTTAAATATTTAAATATTTGTTTACCCTAGCTATAACTAACAGCTGTCTCAAATACAAGATTCAACAGGTAAATGGAAATTCAGAGCTGTCAAGGACTGATTAATGGTATGCAGGGTATGTTGTGGCAAAGTTTCTGTCTGTCTTTTTTTTACCTAGCACATATAGTGTCTCTAGGCAGTGACTGAAAGCATTCTCAACAGAGTCACTGTTGGAAAACAGGGTATCAATCAACCACTGCCCATGAAGATACCTTCTGTGAGTACCACATTCTTTTCTACTACATGTAAGGGAAGTGTATGTTGTATTAAACATGGCACTTATTTTGACCACCTTGGTGAGCTGTAGGAGGCAGGGCCACCACGCTGGATGTGTGGGTGGGAGACCTGTGGCTCCTAAAACCCAGAGCAAACATGGGCTGTTCTCCTGCTGGATTTAACAAGCAACACAGGCAGAAACCCACTGTAGCCCATGCCCTGTTTGCTTGAACAATCTATGTTATGGAACACTTTGTCATTAAACAGGCTGATCACACAGACATATCTCAAAGACTGCACACAGGCCTGTCTCTCATTAATTTTGTTTTAAGACATCTTCCTAGCTTGTTGTCTCTCCTACTCATTTTACTGATAAAAAAAAGTGCAGTTATAAAACTGCAGATTTACTTTCTTTTGCTCCCTGGTATTCCCTGTAGTATGAAAAAGACCCCCAAAGATTTTTTTAAGGTATTTTTAATGTTGTTTTGATAAAACAGTTTGTAAAATATGCTTGTGTTACACCCACTTCTAGTGTTTCAAGAATTGTATTTATGGCCACTCACTTCCTTAGGCATTTAAGTGATGAAGAATCTGGAGACATGAGACAGCATGTAAAACACTTTGATCCTTGTTTTTCTGTAGCAGACAGGGAAATCCCCATGAATAATAAGAAAGGAAATCTAGGGGTTTCCCTGAAGATCAGCAGACTGCCTGAGCATCTTCTGAAGTACTGTGGAGCAGGAACACTAATACTTGAGCTGGGAATAGTGCAAGTAAGAGTGGTTTGGTGGATATGCTTAAACTACACTTCTGCATGAAACTAATAGTAACTAACACATGGCTCTTCAAGTAAGATGGTTCCTCTTTCCTTGCTTTGCACCACATCCAAGGAGCAAAGCAGGATAGATAATACTGGAGTGTCTTTCAGTTTTGCATGTGACAAGCAAGTGGCTGGAACAGAGCTGGACTAAACAGTTAAATAAATTATTACTTCACTGGAAAAAGAAGTAGGACAGAGAGAAAAGGTATTCACAAATCATGCATTAATGTTTAAGAAATCATGCACTTTGTTTAAGAAAAGAGCCAGGAAGATTTTTAAAACTTCACAACAGTTTACTTTTGGGCGTGCATTCAGTTTAGAAATGTTCTGCATTTATTACTTCTTTTCAAAACAAAACACTTTTAGTTTTGAAAATGTTTTGGGGGTTCCTTTTGTAATTTGAAAATGGAACAATTTAAGAAGAGGGAAAAAAGAACCAGGTTAAGAAATCTTGAAATAAGGAATTAGTGTTAGTAGATATATACAAAAGTATTTGTTTTTAGAAAGAACCCAAATAAATCTGGATTAGTTTTTGGCTTGCTTTTCAGAAAATAGTTCTGTTTCAGTCAGACTTTGTTTAATTTCTATTCCTTGTTCAGTCAGCAGTTCTTCCCATTCAGTCAGCATGACAAAAGAAAATTAATCACCCAGCCTTAGCCTGGAATAACTTTTCTGATTATGATTGAATTTTTTTTTTTTTTTGGTCACACCCAAATGCAGGGATCCATGTCCTGAAGAGATGATAACTGATTTTACTGTGTGTCCCTGACTTCAAGTGCCATGAGTGTGCCACAAGTTCTGAATGTACTTGAGGTTTCCACTGAAGTACCACACAGCCTCCTGCACAGACATGTGCATCTGCATTTCAAACAAACATTGTCTTTTCCCTTGCTGAGCAGGTTAAACGTTGCTGCATAAGGGGAGGGAATTTTGTTTCCTCATGTTGCTGCCAGGCAGAGAGTAGCTTGTTAGATCAGTAAAAAAGTTATCAGTATGTTACAGACAGGCTGGTATTGAAAGAAAGACTAGATGAGAAAGTAGAGTGTGGTATCAAACAAAAGACTGTTTGTTGTATGGCTGTTTGAGGATTTGTGCTCAGAATAAACACTGCCAACAGCAAAACCAATGCAGTGGGTGAAAAGAGTTCAATGCGTTCTACCCAGCTTCAACAACACTAACAGAGATCAAAGGCAGAGGACACAACATCTCAGTTGTGAACAGAAGAATATTACAATACCTTATTTTTCTAGTGGCTCCACAACTTAAATGAAAATGCTGCTTCAGAACAGTTCTGCTGGAAAATGAAGAGTACCTGGCTAGCCCATAACAACATGCACATGGTTCCAGTGTGGTTTGAGTGCAGCTTCTGAAGGAGGATCCCCCAGTAAAGTAGATAAGGCCTCATTATAGACTTAGGTGGAGTGTGAAATGCATGGAAAAGAACCCACTTCTCATTCAAGATTGGTCTTGGGCAGCTCAGAGCTGCAAACTCTGGTTGCTAATAACTTTCAGGCTAAAATGTACAAGAAACTTGCAGTCTGGGTTCTAGAGGCAGGACATAGAATGTAAGTGACCTCTAGTTCTCCCTTTAGCTACCAAAAGAATTCTTCTTGACCTATCACCAACTTCCAGTGGCAAAATCTTTTTTCTTTGCCAAGGGGAGTTGGTCACTGAAAATGAGGAGACTGTAAGGCAGAATCAACAGCAAAATTTGAGGCCAAAGAAATTCAAGAATATAAAAGGTTTAATGTTTATTGAACTTTTAAGTCAGGCTTTCTTGTTAACATGTTTATTGAACTTTTAAGTCAGGCTTTCTTGTTAACACGGCAAAAATTAGTGCTTCAGGGAACAACAGAAAGGGTAAAATTTTACAGTTTTTAGATTAACACAAGAGAAAAGAGTCAGTGGTTATTAACCTAACACACTGCAGGGAGCTTTCCCATATTTCATAATGTCATTTGTTGTATTACCCTCCTAAAATGTCTTTAATGCAGTATTTCTTTTATGGAATTTTCCCTTGAGTGGCTGTGTGTCTGAAGTTATCTTGAGAGATATCATCTGTATTTTACAAGTCTCTAGGTATTGTGGTCACTAACACCTAAATTAGTGACAAGATTTTAAACCTACTAAAATGTACTCAGTCATCTGTCACACCAATTAACACAGCATTAATAGAAATACTAGGTTACTGTGAGTCTTAGAATTTCATATGTTATGGGGCCATATGGCAAATATTTTTGAACTGAGTGACTGATCTCACCAGAATCATTTTTTTACACTTCAGATACTTCATATAGATACCTTTCATGCCTTGTTATTCTCAAGAACTTTCTTCCACAAAAATCCATTTGTCATCTGTCATTTACCAAGCAACCCACAAAAAGGCACTTCCATAGTTACTGGACTGTATAATAATTTCTCTGTGACCCATTTGTTCTCTCACAGAGCCTTTCAGATCCTGCTTTACAGGGAATTTTCTCCATGATTTCAAGGCATGTACATCCATATGTGCAGAAATAATCTTCCCTTGGTGCTGTTGTTAGGCTCCCTCAACATGGAGGAATTCAGGGCACGGAGTGTTGTTATCTTACACTATACACTGGGAATTTACAAACTAACCGCAACAGACTCTGATTCATCTTTCTATTGCTGAATTTCACATTCCTCTCACAGACACCTGAAAAGAACATTCTTAATCATAAAGCAAACTGATTTCCACTCAGACACCCAGGGCGAAACTGGAAACTTAACCTTTTACTTTCCTTCACATTAACTGTGTTGGCTTGGTTTTGCTCCTCACACTTTGATTGCACTTTGCTGAACATCCTTGCTTCATTTCTCCACTTTTACAGAGTGCCCATGGTGCTGCCTCTGCTCATCTTTCTGGGCATTGCATGTCTCATGCCATTCTTAACTGCAAGCTCTGCTCTTGCTCTGTGCAATGCACAAATGAACAAGTTGGAGGAAGTCTTCTGAGGAAGACTAGTGCTTTGGGAAAGCTGATGGAAAGCCTGGAGAAACAGTTCATCTGGAGGAAACGAGGGATATTTTCTGATGCAGGAACTGGTCAGACACCTAGGAAGAAATGTGGGAAAAGACAGGAAAAGGATTTAATGAACTCTTGAATTTGGTATGTCTAGTCAAAAAAAGAAGATTTGAAGGTTGTGAGGAGGACAGGTGATTCAAATCCAAGCCAGAGGTATTCATGGCCCTGGCAGTAGAAAGACTTTCTCTATTTAACAAAAATAAAAGGACCTCAGGTGGGGGGGCCACGAGAGAGAATCTTATAGGACCAAAAATAGATTAAAGATCACTCTATGGATGAAGCTGAATGGCCATAAGAAGGATTTAAGCAAAGGCTGAAAAAATGTTTCATTGAAGTTTTGCTTTGGTTATTAACAGGTGCATCCGACACTCTGCTTGTAGCAGGCAACCACATATACAAAGATATATGTTCTGTAGGAAAACTGCTCTGGTTGGGCTTCTTTCAAAATTAGTAGGATTTTCATGTTCCTACCTGCAGTTAATTTTTAAATACATAAGAAATTTTGATTTCAGCAAAACTTATCGTCTGCAGGGCATGTTGAGAAAAGCACCTTTATTGGTAGGAAGAATCTCACCATGAAGGAAATCCTCCAAAAAAAAAAAAAGGGGGGGGGGACTTGTATGTTGTACATAAAAGTGAGTATATTATCACTACATAAAATGTAGTGTATTGTCCTTCTAAACACAAGGTATCTCCAGGAGCTCTGCATTAGCTGGCAATTTGTACAGGCTTTCAAGTGCTACCACTAAAAACCCTAAATGGTGGGTTGCACCACTTTAATAACAACAGAAAGCCCGTGTAATGATGTCATTCACTACAAACACTTTTCTGTTTGTTATCTTGCTTGTAAGGAAGGTGAGATCTTGGACTCAAATATCATTTGCCTCGTTTCAGCAATACACTTGATGTCTGTGACTTGTGTTCTAAAGTTTTCCACTTTGAGAAAACTACAGAATGAAAGTATGTCCTCCATTAATATTTCTGAGTGGAATAAGGAATTGTAAAAATGTCAGTCTAGTGGAAGTGTGGAAAAAAGTGTCCCACCAACACTTGTCAGCTGTTTGGGGCAGTCCAGAGGTTAAGTACTTCTCATTAATCTTTGAGACTCTCTACACTAAGTCCAGTTTTGATAAAACACCATGACACTGCAATATTTATTGAACCTGAACAAAGTGTATCTGCACACTCATATCAGCACACAAATAGGTTTTCTAATTGCTCTGAGGCATTCTGTAAGGTAATTTCCTATAATGAAACAAATTCCCTCTAGTGATGAAAGCTGCTCTCCTGACTTCACTCAATATTGGAAAGGGAATGTAGGAAAATACTTTATGCAAAATAGGAAGGAACTCTGTGATTTGTGATTTAGAATTAATTGCATAGCAATAAAATGTGACAAGATCAGATACTGTTGTTCATACACATATCCAAGGCCTTTATTTTCTAAAACTGCCATATAATTTTTAACTAGTCTAAAATCTACAATAGCTTGCAAACCACTTCATGCCAAATTCCTCCCCAGTGTATGTGATGCAGGTGACTAACACTGGCACAAGATTTCCAAATAGTCTATAAGGTTGAAAAAGTGAGTCTTATATGTTTAGAAGAACAACTAACAACTAAGCCACTGCAAATGTTGATGTACATTTTGAGTACATCAGTCTTCGTGGGGGAAGTCAGGTGTTGAGTTACATTTTCTAACATTACTGAAGAAGACTAATAGAGCATGTGACTGAATTTCTGTATGTATCTTGGGAGTTTTATTAAATTTAAGAATGAATCAATATCCTGTAAATAACTGTTGTGTTCTCTGTAATGGAATCCCAGTTACACACAATCCTGGGTTAAACAGAGTTCATTTGCATTCTCCTGGGTAACGCTTCATACAAATTTTTGCCTTTTTCCATCTCACCCATCTTTTAAGTTTTGCTTCCCCAGATTGCTGGGTTTGGAATTAAACACTGCCCAAATGAAAATTAAAGGGTAGTCTATCATTTTTACCTCATCTGAGAAGAATTTCAACTGTACCTAACTTTGTTATTATCAGTATTTTACTGGCTGCAGCTCTCTTCTTCGTGTATTTCTATTTAACCAAAGACTTTGGATGTCACCCAAATGTTCACATAAATTATATTTTTCTTTGCTTGAGACCGACTTCATTGATGTCCTGTAGCCATAAAAAGACTTGGCAGTTCTTTATAACCCTGAATCTCTAATCATATTTTCTAGAAGTGATGTGCATTCTTATTGCTATAGATAAAGTGGCTGTCAAGATAAATGTGTGTGGAGAATAAGCTTCTTCTAAGGCACAGAACACAAAGAAAAGCAGTTACTACTTCAAACTACAACACACTTGTAGTTTATTGGGTAGATTATTGATTTTATTCACACAGTAAGAGGCTCCTACTTAAACAATATAGCATGGTGGCCATTTAGAAGCAACCATGCCGTGGGCTTGGTTGCTTTTGTCTAAATACCTGTATGACTGCTGTCCATACCACTGCAACACTGCTGTGGTCATCAGGTCCTTCACAGCATTATTGTTGATGCTAGTGAGCCTGTGTGCTGGGGTAGGGGATGAGAGGTGGCATGCACACATTCTCCAGTGAAACAACAACTTGACTGCTATTAATAAATGATCCTTATAAATACAGAAAAAGAATGCTAAGGACATCAGTTCAAGTTCAGCCTAGAGACTCTATAAATCATTCTTCAAATATTATATATGTCTTCCATGTGTACCAGACAATTCATAGATTTTGGATTTTCTCAAAATTATTAGAAGGCCTTTGGTGGGATTAAAGATCTTTGGAAAGAGATCTTTATTTTTCTAAGTAAACTCACATACCACAGTTCTCCTACATGTTATTCAGCTTCACAAGCTTGCTGAACTAGTTAGCAATGATTAGTTCCATGGAGTTATTTTATGCTTCTTTTTTTCCTTTTCCCAGGAAGAGTTTTCTCAAGAGTTGCTCAAGAGTTCCTGTTGCTTCAATGAGCCCCTCAGGCAAATACATCCCAAACATGTCAGTGAGAACATTCTCTTACTGCTCTTTCGTGAAATAGTTTTGTAAAAGGTTGGAGGTCCCATATAGTGACAGCTTCACTCTGGGCATAACAGGAGATTGAAAAATACCTAAATTTTTAATTCTTTATCCCATTTGAACATTTTGTTAACGTTTTCTGTCACAGCAATACAACACAGTGATGACAGGGCCCTGATTTTAGCAGCATATAAAGACAAACAAAATTGCTGAGAACCATCTTGAGAAAGCATAACAAGGAATCCACATCACTGTGGGGAAACATATTTGGTTTAGTCTGTCGTGTGTCACAGGGGCACTATCAGAGGTCATAACAATGGCCACCTTCCCCATCAGATATTGAAAGATATAATGCACCTTGACAACTATTGAGGATTATCACACAGTGGCACGCATCTACTCATCTGTTCAGGAATTGGACCACCATTCAGGATGATTCCCTTGTTTCAAGGGAATCATCCTGATTCCTTTTCCCTAAATCTTAATTTCTTCAGCTCATGAGCAGAGCCCACTTCTATCAATCAGTAGCACTTCTGGAAAGTGACACATGTCTCTGAAGCCAAACTAGAGAGGACTGTGTACACTCACAAAACCTCCACACATGACAGTAAGCCAAGAGGAGAAATTAGGGAAAAAAAAGTCATTAGTAGAGATTTTCTATGAAATAATGAACTTCCTTATAATTTTATTTCCAAACTGCTGCTTTTTCATGGTGTCTGATAATCACAGAGGACTCTTCTCCTCTCAGGATACACAAACCACAGGATTCTGATGACTCACACCAAAAGAGCTTTCAAAACACGGAGGACGGAAGGGCACGCTGTTTCTGCATTAAAACTTCCTGACAAAGCCCCAGACTAAGCATACATGAATTTATTTGGACAGATTTTTAGCAACAATGGTAAGTTCACCTCACTGTAACTGTTCCGGTGAGACAATCTTGCCCATTTTATGAACACTCTGATTGCATCCTGTTGGACGCTTCCTTTTTGATAATCACAGCTAAAGCAAAAACACTTGTGAAACTGTTGTTTGCACAGAAAGGTGCAATGTTGACTTTTTGATGCAAGGATATAATACCTCTCTTCACTGATGGTCAGCAGAAATGGTGATTGGGCTGAAATCTTGAGAGTTCTTTGGACAGTACCTGTAATGTAAATAATGTGTCTTTATTTTACTTTTATCTCAATAAGCTCCTTACTGATCAAGCTTGTGATCTAACGTCAACGAGTATACTGAAAATTAAAGTGAAGTTCTCTATTCTTGGAACTGTAAAGATAAATCCTTCAGCTGAGGCAGCACCTCTTCTCCAAAGGAGAAATATTGAGCTCAATCCACTGTAGAATATAGGAGTCCTTATGGGAAAACTTCAAAGGAAAAGGGAGACCAAATATACACAAGTTGAAAGTGCAGTCTGCTGCTGCTGCTGTCAGACCTATTTGACCTTTCCACAGAGCTTCTCTGGAGACATGCCAAGACATTCACCTGCTGTTTAACACCTAGCTAACACTGCTAACACTGCAGGGGAGTACTGAAGCTTGTTCAGCCACATTTCTCAAAGCAAAGGCTGAATACCTCTAAATATCCTGTTCAGCTGAATTTAGGTAGTTTCTCAGACCATGGCTTGGATTTTGATGGAAAAGAAAATAGAGCAGGTCAGTGTAAATGGTTTATAAAGCAATAAATTTCAGATTGTGAGAAACACCAGGGGCCAGAGAAACACCTGCCTTCTCAAATTCATAAACTAGTTGATGATAGTGAATGCCTGTCTTAAAAGAACAGTGTGACTAAGCCATGCAAAACTTTGAGATCCTGAGCTGATCTCAGAAGTGCAAAGCAAGATCAGTGGACTTATAGAGCACCTCAAGTTCTGTTAACTGAATTTCATCCTCTGCAGTTGAAAGTGCAGAGCTTTCAGTAATTTGAAGTTAATTTATGTATGCTATAGTCCCCAGATCCCAGGTGCCAGCTCCTTACTGACTGCAGCTCCATTACTGAGGATAGACATAAATGCTAGAGCAACCAGACTGCACCCCTCGTAACAGGAATAGGGCATTTGGGATCCCAAGCAAGGGGGATTGATGAGTTATGCAGTAGGATGGTATGTATTTGTTGGGAACCTCTGTGTGACTGAAAGGAAAACTGTGGGAATAGAATGCAAGCATTGCAAGGGTACAGTGAGGACAAGAAGCAGGAGGTCTTACACTTTAGGAGGGTTATAACCATCCAATTTATGCACCCAATTCACAGCCCCATTATTCTTGATGTGTGGAAAGCCAATAACAATAGTTTCCCTAGGGCGATGAGTGCATCCCACTTTATGCTTTTGCCGCTCCCACAGGGAACTACCGTGCTCATTCTCCTTCTTCTGTCCGTTGTATTTGCAGCTAGTGACACTGCAACTGATTCAGATTGTTGTTATTATTAGTGTCCCGAGACAGCAGTGTACAATTCAGGGCATATGGAATGCCATTCATGAAAGATCTAAAGGACTTTTCCTACTGCGAGTCTCGCTTTTGCATCTTTCCACCCCATCAAAGTTACGACGGATCACTCTTTCTCCTTTGTCCATTTAGACATATTTAGGTACAATTACTATAGAAGATATATAGAGGGTCTTGAAAAAAATAATTTTATAAATGCATGGTATTATTACTAGAACGCTCCTTTTTTTATCCTGTTTGTGTTAAGCTCCCATCCAAACTATTCCCTTTATGAAAGTTTTTCTAAGAAACCAAAATCATAACCTGGTTTTCATGTAGTTAATGAAAAGCAATGGTTGCAGAGACAGCTGTTAATTTTCTCTTCTTTATGTCCCATTTGGTAGTTAAAAATCTGCATCATTCTAGATGTTTGAAGGTAATATAAACTTAATATCAAAGCAAAAGTGGGTATTTGCATGAAATGAGGACTTTAGGTCCTGGAAATAAAGGAAAAGCATGCTAGGTGTATGCTGGAAAGCATTTCAATTTTTTAGAGGTCTGGATTTAAATAAGAATTTTGAAGCACAGTCCTATATGGCATTAATATGGTTTGGATTATACTGTTCTAGGATGGTTGCTAAATGTTTTTAGAACGCACCCATCGAGCAATGGTGACAAAAATTATGTCAAACAGGATGTATGTATCAAATAAGTTTTCACTGGGTTTAACCCAGGCAGGTATTCAATGTTCTTGTTAGCCACTTGGATGCTGGAAGAGTGAATGTGTTTATTGCACCATCAGTGTTGTATGAGCTGCAAGGTTAGATGTGCTAGAAAGCAAGATTAGAGTGGTTTTTGAACATCAAAGAAAAGATCTGGAAACACTGGATTCAGTTGTCAGTGGTAAAAAATGTAAAATTCTGGACAAAAACCAGCAATTCAATAATGCAAAATGCATGGTAGGAAGTGATGGGCAATTGTACCTCTGCAGAAAGGCATCTGGAGGGAGGTGGTTTGGAACCAAAGAGGTCCCACTGGGACACAGGATCAGATGGCTAACTTGAAACCCAGGGAGAAACTGCTTGTGCTCTGCTGATATATCTTCAAATAATTTTTGTGCTCAATTTTAGGCATCCTGTTGTAAGAAGGCTGAAATACACTTACATTACAACTGGAGATCTGTAAGAGAAGAAAGAGAATGAGGAGATCAGAAGGCTACAAAATAAAGCTGATTCACTGTGTCTCTTCAGGCAGATCCTCATGTCCACGGCAGGTTGTTGCCTATTCATTGACTTTTTGAGCAGCAATAGATTTTTCCCAGTAGTCTCTAGGAAATCTGCCCTTCTCCAATCCTCTGGTGCTTGGATATCTGATCTCTCCCTAGGCAAGAGCAGCCTAAACTCCTTTTCTTTATAGGGGGTTGAAACCAACCTCTTCACTTTTTAATGAAACTCAGTACATCACTGTAAGCACCCCAGCAACACAAACACCATCCATCACACCTTCTTGATGGAAAGAATGGCAAATTAAGATGACGGTAAGCCAGGACCAACAATTTCTAGAGTGTAAGGCCAGAAGGGATCACTCCTGACAGCTGATAGCCTCTTAAATAACATATATCACCAAAATTCTCTGAAATATTTTTTTACTTGACGAAAGTGTTTTTCTTTGTCTTTTAAATACCTAAATTCCAAATTAAAATTTTCAGCTGAAAAACCTGTCCCATTTTTTGAAATATCGTTTCAATGGTTAGTTGAGACTTGCTGCTGAAAATCTGTGACTTATTTCTAATCTTCACTTGTCATTTTCTGGTTCCTGTGATATTTTTCATCTGCCAGGCTTAAGAGACAAAGTCAAAGGCTTGCTCACTCTATGAGTGCTGATCCTCTGGGACCAGCTCGTCTCCTAACTTCCTCTTCAGTAAGCCAACTATTTTGAGTTTTCTAGTGTGGGACTTATTTTTTAAGTCATTACTCATCTCTCTGGCTCTGCCATGAACCCTTTGTACTTTATCAACATCTTTAATAACACTGCAGAAATAGTTGCATTGGTGGCATATATTAAATAAGGGGGGAAAAAAGCTTAATTTCAGCTTAATACTTCCCAATACATTTCTCAATGCTATTTTAGTACTGGCCTGACAGGGGGAACTTGCTTACATGCCACCCACAAATGTCTTGTCACTGGTTCCTATTTAATCGCTGTTGCCTACTTTCTCATCCTGAGCCAACATATGCTATTGCACTTACCTAAATATTTAGATCTGATTGCAAAATCCACAATGCAATCTCTTTCAAATCTCAATATTTGTCTTATGAAGAATTTAGATTCTAGCCATTTCATTTATTTTTTTTCTTAAGTAACTGGCAAAGTGTCAAGTATATTAGATTTAAACTTAATGTAATGGAAATGGGAAAAGCATTTCAATACTTTCTTCAAAATGTATAAAACTATGATGACTTTGAACTTGCATGTACGTGTTTCTGGATTTTCATCTTTTGTTTCTGGCAAGTTTTTGTGTTTGCTGACCTCTGCATATATGCACCTGTATGCAATGATGGACTGCAAAACTATTTTGATTGATCTTTTTGACAGAAATAATAGGGTGGTGGTTTTTTGGGTTTTGGTCAAAATCACACTTCAAAACTGGGCCCATATTGGTATTTGGTGGTGTCAAAACTTGCTAGTGACATTTTAATAAAGGGAACTGATTTTTCAGTTCAAGCAATTGTCAGTGTTTATTTAGGATAAGTTTAAAAGCCTTGAAATAACTTAAAGCAGAAGAAAAAAAATTAATATCAAAAAGGCCTCAAGATTTATGAAAAAGCCAGTTAACCAAAGGAGCTTTCAAAATATTTATTCCTGTGGGGTGTTTCAAAGTTTTTTTTTTAAATTTCATTCTTCTTTGAAACATTCTGTAATTGTCCGATTTCCTCGGACACAAAAAACACTGTAAGCCAGCCCTTACATTTGAACCTCAGACAGTTTTCAAAGTGCTGTGGGCAGGTCACAAGGACAACAAACCCCCAGATACTGCAAAACAGGAAGGAACTGTAAAACGTGGCAGCGAAACAATGACTCATGCGGATGCCAAGCCTTTGGGATGGTGTGATTCACACGCCTTATCGTGCCTGCTTGCAGAGCAGCACCGTCTCACCCGGGCAGAGGAGCTCAGCCAGCTGAGCACTTCCAGTTGCAAACAGGACACATCCGCTAGCAGCAATTGCTAGTAACCCTCAGAAAATAAAAGCTCCATTGAATGTGTCGTTCTTAACCCTGTGAAACCTGCACCTCCACTCCCAATCTGCCTTTCTGGCACCTTGCAGAGACACCACCCCACAGACCAGCGCTGGTCTCTCAACACCGGGTACTATGAACACCCCACCAGATCCTTTTCCTCTTTCTTGTCCGAAGGCTGCCTGTATAGCTCTTAACTAGCTCACATCAGCCAAAGTAAACTTGACAGATATTTTTTTCATCCCCCGGGACCATCAACCTTTGCCTTTCACATCTGCTGCCAGCATTTTGCATGAGTAATGAGAAAGCCAAGGGGCACAGTCTAGATGGAAAATCGAAACTGCTCCTACCATTATGTGTACTTTCTGTTATTTCCAGAATAACTGAAGGGGCTTTCTTTTGATTTTCACCTCTCTTATTTCTAGCTCCCTTTTCCACCCCCCCACAGAGACACCACAACCATCTCTAAGTATTCCCACATAGCCTCCCTTTCAGCAAAACAGGAGATCTGGGCTTCTTCCAGTTCCTCCTTTAGTTTTTCAGGACAGACATCAAGACTCCACAGCAGAGACAGTCATCGCCAAGGAGCAATGAGTTGTGGGGGGTTAGTAAGACAATTCCTGGAGCAGAGCACATCTTCCTAGGGTTTGCAGATCTCAGTGCCTGGTGTGGAGTACATGCTGGGGCAGGGAAAACAGCGGTCCTTCACAGATCGTGTTATCAAGTTCAGTGCTGAGGAGGAAGTGTGTGGGTTCTGAGGGATAGCAAATGTTCCTCTTTTTACAGCTGGCCAATCCCACCAGCCTCAAGAGATGTAACTGCCCCATTGATTTCATATTTACCACAGAGGACGTACTTGGTGCAATACTGCTCAGTGCCAACACTTCTCCTTGAAAGTTCTTATCAGACGCCAAATGCTTTATCTGAAAGTTTCCACAACACACCTAGGTAGCAACATCTGTTGTTTGTTTGTGGTTTTCTGTTGTTGTTGTGAATGGCAATATGATTTCTTGTGTTTTCCACTGTCTTCAGACTATCCTTCCTTCTGCTTCTTTCAGTGTTCCTGTGTCCAGACAATTTGTCACATTAATATTGTGACCTGCTGGAAGTGATTTCAAAAAATTACCCAACTGGCAGCTCCATGAACTATTACACTAGACACAAACAACAGGCCTAGAGACCCACTTCTGAGAACCTGAGAACCTAAGAACCTGTGTATCACTGCAAACTGCTTTTCTTCTGATGCTTGCTTTTTCAGCTCAAAGGAAAAAGTAATCCCGAAGTAAATAAATAAAGCTCACTGTCAGAGCATACACATACACATTTCTACACATGCAAATAATTACTTAAATTTAACAATGTTTGCTAAGGCACAAAAGAACTGTCTTTCATGTAATAATCTCACAAGCATCTTCAGAAACTATGTCTTCTTTTTTTCTGTAAAATCTTTGCATTAATCCAAATATTTGGATGTTGGCAATGAATGAAACTTCCCCAAATGTAAAGGTTTTTTAAAGGAAGACAAAATTACTGATCCAGATTAATTTTGGGACAGTAGATTAGCTCAAGACTCAGACAACACTTGCACAACTGACTTTCCAAATCTGCTGGTGGAACAAGAAAATAATGCAATAAAAGGTATTGAAATAAAATTAAGCAAATATCCATAGTAACAATGTGTTTCCGTAACTTGGAATTTGGCTGATCATCTGACTGTATACATATGTCTGAAGAGCTTCCTAATTAGTTATAAATGTTCTCAAAATAAGTGTTGTCATGTGGCGTCCTTTTCCATGAATAGATGGGCCCATGGGCAACATTAAGTGGCCACTTCCAAGGAAATAGCCCATGCATTTCAGAACACAGGTAGTTTCAGAAGCATTACAGATTAATTTGAGGTCTACTCCTTGTCTCTCACTGTAAGACTCAGAGAATAACCTTAATAATTCAGGCACAAGAGAAACCAAGGACAATACCAAAATCATCCTGTTAATTAACATCTCTAAGTTTATGCTTAGAGATGGGTCTAGCCTCTTGTGGGCTTTTTTTATTTTATAAATATGCATCAGAGCAATAGACATAGAAATATGTTGGATGTTTTGACAGCAAAACAAAAGCAAAAGTTAGCAAAATATATTAAAAGCATTATCCCTGAGACTGTGAAAACAAACATCTGTCTTGGCAATTTGTGCTGAGACTTATTCTCATTATATAAGTCTATTCAATTGTTAACTGTTTATAACCATTGTGTGCCCTCTAGAAAACGCAGGTATAAGAAATCCTTGGAGACTAATAGGTGCTAGGATTGGCACAAAAGCAGTACAACAGCATCAGGATCCCTGCTAATCTGTATCAATTAAATTCTGGACTGCACAGTATGCTACACTATCTTATTTGCTCTTACGATCAGACAAAGTGAATATCTTCAAGAAATATTTTTAAACTTGACCACCTCTAGGATGCAGCATGGCAGACTCTGACTCCAACTGTGCCTTTTCCTTACAAAATCAAGGTTTACTAGTAGTTGAGGACAAATGGGCTCACTGAGAAAGGACTTCATTTTTTGTAAAAAACACACATATAGAATCCCGGAGTCTGGTAATTGGCTCATCGTACTCTACACCAAGTTTTCCACATTCCCCAGCCTTCTGATTAGATATAATTTCTCCCTCAGTATTTGCACCCTATATTTACAGCTGCCTCACCTTCTTCTAACCAAGTCCCTCATCAATCTCCATCACTGCTTTGAAACTCTAGTGCCCTATCCCAGCATGGTGAGGGGCAGGAATGGACATGTGGTGGGAGTTGTTCATCCGGGTGTAGTTTCCAATATCTGTGTACCTGTAGCTGGTACAGGGATGGCTGTGCTGCCAAGAGTCACAGACACTCTCTTCCCCTTAGTATCCACTTCACACCGTACCCAAGACTTTTTAAATTGAGCTTAGTTGAATTTGTAAGGTTATCTTGCCTGAAATCAACTCCCAGAAATCAGTCTTCTGTCTAAGAGCCTGGTGTAAATGACAGTCATTATAATTAGCAACCACAATAACCACTTCCCTGACTAACCATCCACAGAAAAGCATATTTATCAAGCACCTGCCTGTTTCTAGCTGCTGAAATATATGCAGTGTTCTTCCCACCACTGTGGATTCTCAGAAGGGTTATTCATTGGTACTGCTACACAAAGGGTGTGTCATCTTGGACATCTGTGTTTGTGGAAAAAAAAGGCTGAGTTCAGCTCTCTGCTGCCAACTGGCTTTTCTTGGGTGAATGTCAGAGTTAAATATAGATTGGCAAACACAAAAACAGTTAAGAACAAGTCAAGACATGACAGCAACATACAGAATTTCTGTGGCTGGGAGACTTATGTGAACAGACAGCAAGTACAGCAGGGAGGAAAGCCAATAAAGCACAAGCTAGCTACCTCTCACACTGAATTGAAAGTATAACATGCCCTATTCAAATTTAATGCATTCAGACAAAAGCATTGTTGCACTCAATGTATCTCATGGGTGTAGTTTTTATTGCTTTAGGAAACAATAATGTACATGCTTTCTTCCTCTTCCTATGTTTTGGATTTACAACCTATTTTGGATTTAAAGAGGGTCCTGGGATTTTTCTTCCTGTTACTCACTATAATTAAATAGTGTTTATGTACTTCTGCGTGGAAAGCTTTCCAAATGATTTTTTTTTCTTTTCATTATCAATCCTTAGTTCTTTTGGTTCTTTTCTTTGATGACTTGGTCCTTTCTTTTCAGATACCTTGTTGTTCCTTCCTAACTTGCGTGATAGGCTAAACTTTCACACCAAAACATTTGGCACTTGCTCTTTATAGCTTGTTTTGGTTTATTTTCCCTGTGCAAATGCCTCCTCCTTGGCCCATAAAGGCAGTTCTGTCAGCCTGTAGATTCTACCCCTAAGCACCTCTGACCTCTGACTTAGTCTCTGTTCCAGAGAGAAATTTTATTTCCTTTTTCATCTTCTGAAAAGTCTGATATACTTCTCAACTGTTGTTAGTATCATTACTCCCTTTCATATGATATATTATCTGGTTTATTCTGCCTTGAATACATAAGCAATTGCTTCTTTTTTTCTCTTTTTATTTAGTCCATCCCCTCCATCCCCTCTCAGTTGCTGGGGCCTGAAGTCTTAGTTTGAGTACTGTTAATACAGAGGGGGAAAAAAAAAAAAAAAAAAAAAAGGCTCAGATTACTTAATTATTGAACTCAAGCCTGCATGAATTTTGCTTAGGTGTGCTCACACACTATTAATTTTGAAAAAGGTTCATATAATAAAACTTGTAGATGATCACAGCAGTAAAAAAAAAATGCTTAGGTCATTCAGTCATTTAATATTTAGATTTCTGGATTTGTACATCTTTTTCATTCTCATGTGTTAAAAAAAAGTAAGACTGGAGATCATGATCCATGGATTCCTCTTGCTTATGTTCAATGACCAACAGGAAAACACTGTTTAGTTACTAGGAAAGGGAAGATATTTTAAATGAAGAGCACAAATTATTTGTCTGTTTGTGCCCATTCACAGAACTCTAAGTTCAACACATGGGAGAGGGGTTTCCTTGAGATTTCAGGCAACAGACCCCAGTGAAAAGTATGATGTCAGAACAGAATCTTCAGTCCTTCCTAAAAGATCACACACTCAGAGACAGAATCAAGAAAACTCTTATCTGGCACTAAAAAGCTTTCTGAAGTCAGAGGTAGGCAAAAATTCTTTGTGTATCATAAAAAAAAAGTATTGCCAAATTGTCTAAAAATAAATGTTTTAGTAGTGAAATCACAGGATACCACTAAAAATCCCCAATCTATTCTCACTTCCCTTTTTATTGCCTGCTTGTAAGATCACTCCTTTCCAATTTTTGAGGCCTTAGCGGATCTTTTGAATAGTTTGAATTTCCTCTTTCTTCCTGCATTTTCATTCCACTGAAACCTCTGGATACTTGTCTCTCAGTAATGATACAAACGGATGTAGCCACCCACAGCCTTGCAGTCAGTCCTTCAGAGTCATCCTTGCCTTCCTTGCCATAAATGCCTACAAGTTATGACCCCTTTCCAATCCCATTTTCTAGCTGACTGTAATGCCTGATTAGAGGGGCAGTGCTAATATCAGCCAAAGAGAAATTATGAACATGCAAGCAGGAGAAAAACTGCAGCTGATACTAAAAATAAAAAGTTGCAATGTTGATAGCTGAAGTGCTAACAAAAGGAAAAAAGCTTTGCTACAAATTTTCCGAAAGCAAATGTTTATCTTGTTTGGCCTTACATATCTCAGCTTCACATTGCTCTGAAGTTTCTTTATGTTGTGTCACCTGCCAGTGAAAGATTTCATTAGTTCATCTAGTGAATGAAAACCCAGTCAATTAATGATTAAAAATGTACTCAAGTCACACCAATGCACATGGGAGCAGCAAGCTAAGTTTTTAGTGCCTTTGAAAGACAGGCCCATCCACTTGAAACTAATAATTCCATAAAGCTTGATAACTGAATCATGGTCACTAATTACACACTGATTAATTTTGTACTTACTTCATTAATTAAAGACCATAAGGAGCTATAAGTGGCTGGGGAGAATGCACAGAGGCTGTCTTCCCAAACCCAGTAGTCTTTGATCAGGGCTGAGTGTGGGCAGGCTGTGGTAGCACATGCTGATATGATACCAGTGCCCTGCATAAATGCTGCTGCTGACACCAGGGTGAGACTTCAAAAAGCAGAGGTGAGAGTGCCATGTACTGTTTGCTGCCATCCTGAGCCACCAGTCACTATCCACCTCAACATGATCTGGACCTAGGCTTTTGTGCCACCACAACAGCAGAGTGCAGGTTTTCCCCTCCAGATGTTTCTCTTGGAAATTCCCAAGTCTCTGCAGGAGAGAGGTCTCAGTTGCAGAGATTAAAGCTCAAGGCCTTGTGCATATAGACAAAATGAGAATATTGAGTCAGGAAGTTTCTTACTGTACAATGTTCACCTCAAATACTTATGGACGCAAAGTTCCCCAGATGACATCATGGATCCTCCTTTTGAACAAACAAGCTCTGCTTCAGCCCCTTGAGCCTCTGCCAGGTGAAACAGCAGAATAAAGATGCAAATGTCCTACACTTCCCAGTTCACCAAGGTCTGAACAAACTGGGTGTTCATAACTTCAGTAACTCAGAAGGTGTATGAAGAAACTATTGTGGAAATTCCCCTATTCCTTGCCAGAAATCACTGTGATCACACCACAGGCATTGCAAATCAGGAGGATGAAATGTGTGCTAAGGTAATGCGGAAAATCGTTGCCCTCCTACCCAAAGGCAGTGTGATTCCTAGCTGGCAGAGGGAAGGGTCAGGGCTGTAGGGGAGGTGTTGGTGTCTCTGCAGAAGCAGCAGCAGTAGGTATCTCTGCAGCATCCTCAAAAGACTCTCTGTTCTCAAGAAACAGACCTCACTGGAGTGAGAATAGTGTTCTCAATATTGAGAAAGCTGAGGAATAGCTTATGTGTGGTTCATCTGAACTCATAAAAGCAAGTGGGAGAGTATTTGAACAGGCACTTGCTTACAAAGGTACAGATGAAACAGAGCTGGCAGGAATTCAGGTTGTACATGGTTGAGACATAACCCCTGAGTGCAGAGTGATCATATTTGTATTACAAAACCACGTAGCAGTCATGGTTGTCATTAACATACCATTGCTCTGGGTGTTACTACATAATGTCTGGATACTATAAAAGGAGATGATAGTACTGTTAATATATTCTTGTTGGATGAGAAGTAGCTGATCAAACACTTGTAAAAACCAAAGTGAACACAAGAAGTGTTTATTCAAATAAACTGCATAGTTACACGTATGTGCCATTCCTAGCATTGGTAAGTTTCTATTTGAAACATTCAGAGGAGGAATTTCCTTTTTCTGTGTGAGAGTACCAAAGCCAAAATAAAGGTCTGTGGATGCATTATGAATTCAGATTTAGATGGCTTGCATCTACATTTTATGCATAATCTCTTCCAGCAGAATGTCTGTAGATGCCTAGGACATTTCAAAGTATTATAAATAGTGTAATTGTAATGTTTATTATTCTTTGCATGTAAATAATTAATAAAGTCTTAATTTGACACAGTTTTCTGTGTATTTTATTACATGCTATGTGGCGTACTAGTGCTGAAATCAGAGAAGACAACAGAAGTTAAAGAGATGCTTATAATTCTATTTATAAATTCTTTTCCACATGCTATGTGGCAAAGTTAATGCCACGTTTTGCTATGTTTTCTGAAGTATCCTACTTCTTCATCTCCTTCCTCAGTGTTGATGTGCCAGTAGAAATCTGTGTGAATGGCTGTGTCCTTAACTTCTGTTATTTTACTTTGATTTTATAGAAAGAAAGAGAATAGCCACCTTAAAGACTGTGGTTGTACAGGTCCACAGAACATGATGCTTGCAGTTTTATGCCATTTCTCAGACCTGAAACACCTCAACAGGCTCAACATAGTTTAAAAAGCTAAGATGGGATATCCTGTTAGGCAAGAATGAGTATTACTTTTGCTTTGAACCTTTCTAATTTGTTCCATATACCTTTAAAAGTTATCTTTTCACTTTGACACTCTGCAATCCAATAATCTGTTTCTAGTACAAAAACTTGAAATTACAGATTATTCACACATAGTTGCAGTTTAGCTTTTTGATAATTTCAATAGCTTCAACGATTAATCCTTCCAAGTCCTCAAAATGAACTCCAACTTTCAGAAAAAAGAACTCCTACTTCTAAAAGGGATTCTTGATTGGGTTTGTTGGGTTTTTTTTTTTGTTTTGTTGTTGTTGTTGTTGTTTTTTGGGTTTTCTTTCCCCAAGTTAAAAGATACATCTATAAAAGATTGGGTAGTCAGTTTGCAATGTATTATCTTCTGCTTCCCCACTGGCAGACAGGGGTTTAACCGCAGTTACTCATCCTGTAACATTCTTCCCACTCTGGTTTGGAAACCATTACTGCAAACATGCTCTAACATGCATTTCAACAGACCAAATTATCAACCTGAGCTGCAGGTGTGGAATACTGCACCTCCTCCAAGAGCAGCCTTCCTTTCCCATGCACTCTGCACACAATCAAAGTCCTACCCTAGCACAGCAAAAGTCTTAGCTCTTGAGAGGCTACTGCATTCCACAGCCCCATTGTGCTTCAAGAGGTGAAAGCTGGGATTTCTCCCAATTAGAGAGTACTGCCACTGCTGTTGGAGAAACCATGACACCAAAGGCGCACCTTGCTTCCATGGGCATTCAAAAGTGACTTAAAATTCCCTGGTCACCTGGAAAGAGTTGGCCTTTCCAAGAATGAATTGTCTTGGTTCTCCAGACCAGCTTTAATTTATGTAAAACAGGGCAAATATCCAGAAGAAAAGGACTGAGGTCTTGGAAGAAACTCAGAATCTGCAAGATGTTTTGAGTCACTTTTGCAGTTGCTTACTCCTGCTCTGTGTTTGTGTCTTTTTGTGCACTTACCAAGTAAATATCTCCTTTTTAAACTGGAAATCTCAGGAGGGAAATAGTTCCTGCCGCCAAATCAAGTTTTCAACATGGAATACCAAGTCCTAAACCTAGTAAGGACAAAAGGTCCTAAAAGTAAGAAAAACATTTAAAAGCAAAAAGTTTTGAAAATACAAATGTCATGAATTTTGGTTCAATTTTGACCATAGACTTACTCTCAATAACAATCAATATATAAATGATTGACCATAGCCTTAATTCTAAATGATCTTTGACTCAAAATACTTTCAGAAATAGAAGTTAGATTTTTTTAAATTGTCAACTAAAAAGAAAATTAAATTCTATCGACAGGAAAAGTTTTCATATAAGTAATTTTTTTCATATGAAAAGCTCTTATTGGAATAGCTTTTTACAAAGGATTATTCTCCTCAAAAAACATCAACCAGATCAATCTACCAATAAAACTAGACTTGAGAAAAGACACAGTGTAGACTTTCGCAGTTCATAAGTACTTTGAGACACCTTCTGACATAAATCTTTACTCTTGATGAAGAACTGGGATTTTTTCTTTATAGTGACTCAAAATAACATCCTCTGCTGTGGTCAAATAGGGAGAACAGTTTCAACCATTTTGTTCTCATTAGTGGTGTCACTTACTCGAGAGTACTATAAAAATCACTCAGTGAGGGAGAGGTGAGGGAAGAGATAGAAATGCTAGCTGTGGAAGTTCTCAGGATAAAAGTGTGAAGAATTTCTGTGGGGCTTTGTTGTAGCAAAACACATCTGAGCAGCACACTGTCAATGAAATATGTATATAGACCTGTATTCCAGGACATGTCGGTCTTTAGGATTGTTTTATAAGAAACCAAGGATATACTCTGTAGAGCTCTTATCTGCTTTTTTCTTGCTTATATTCCTCTGTCACTGAGGACATACCACACAATTCGCAGTGAATCAGATGGAGAAAGGTAGGTAAACATTTCTATTTTTTACAGTAACCTTGAGTTTCACTGAACTTTATGACAGATTAAATAGCAAAAGGTACGCCTCACCTTTGTCCTTAACTCATCAAATTAGAGACTACTTTTAAACCTACAACCAGTGTTTCCTGGAGAAACTTTTACCTCTGTGCACCAGCACAGCTGCTGAGCACTGGGTATTGGACCTCGGCTCTGTGCTTCCAGCAGCAGGTGTCTCACAGGAATGCACACTCTGGATAGGGAGTGGGGAGCTGTCTGAGGCTGACTTTCTCAGCCCCACTGCTGAGGACAAGCCAGAGCATTTGGGAATAAATCTGCTGGAGTAGGGCACACTCCAAGGGAGTTTCAGTGAGAGAAGGGGGATTCCCAGTGCCAAGTCATCTGGAACTGGATGTCAATGCACATTGCTGGCCCCATCTCAGGCCATTGCTGCCCCATGGGCTGTTTGCTCACACCATGAACAGGCTCCTGGGAGCAAGCTGCTCACAGTGTGCACAGGCAGGGTGCAGACAGCTGCTCCTACACAGCACCCAGGAGCTCAGAGGGTTTATGGAGTCCGCTGGCTGCCTAACATAGGATGATGACATGTTACGGTTTTTTACAGAAGCCAGAGAACTTCTCTACTTTTGTCATGTGTTACAAAGTGGTAGAGGGCAGGGACACTGGGGGATTTTGCTGTTTATTTTGAGGGTGTGTATTAGGTTTCCCACAGCTGAGAGACAGGCAGCTTAGCTTCTGTGGCCCCTTAGTTCTTGGGTTTCTCTATACGAATCAGTAGGAGAGAAGAGAGGAAATCTAGGAATCATTCTTCCCTTCAGCTCTTTGATTTATAAAACTTCAATTCCTGGTCTTCAAAGAGAGAATTGGTCAGGTCAAGCAGAGGCACACTGCCATCCACCCACACAGACTTCTTTTGGTAGTTTTGGGTTTGGTTGGTTTGTTTATTTTGCATGCACAGCAGTAATTGTACTTATAACCAGAGGAGAGGAATGAGCAAAGCAAACAGGCTGAGTAAAAGTTTATAAGAAACTGTCAAAAGACTTTTAAAGATTCAAATCCCAAAAATTCCACTCCCTTATCTTTGAGATTAAACAATTCATGTAAGTTACAGTAGCTCTTCTTTTACCATTAAAATGAAGCAGTACAATCAACACTCCATAATACCCACTTAGACTCCTCTGCTTGATAACTGTAGAAGCACTGAAACTCCTGATAAACGAGTATCTGTTTTCAACAAATCTTGAGTTCAGGCTCACTAGGAAGTAAAATTTCCCCTAACACCGGATGAAATAAGGAAATCATCAGTTACCTTAGCAACCCTTTAAAAAAAGGACGTTCACCTATCCAAAGGGCAACTAATCTAATTATAAATTATTGTAAAGGTTATATGAATGACAGTAGCAAGAGGAAGCCATGATTCATTATTTTAGTCTATGGGAAACAGTATCGCCATTGTGCTCCGGCACAGCCTGTTCTACTGCTGTGCTCTGCAGACCATCTGCCAAGGGCTCCTACTTAACTCCCAGGACTGACCAAAATGCATCTACTGAAAAATCTGGCTCACTGGCCGTCCAGCTCTTTACCTTTCCTGGCTGTAAATTGCTCACACCAGGGAAACAGGAGCCCAAAGCAGGCATTTTCTTGTTCAATCCTGTGTATTGCTCGTGGCACAGAATTTTCAAGAACACTCAAGCATTGCTCAGGGCTACCTACCTGTAAAATTACCCTCTGCCTTTTAAACATCCACATAAGTGGTGAGCAGTGATAGGTTTTGAAGCCATAGCTACCATTTAATAGCAGTTAACTTACAGAGTGGTCCTAACTAGCACTTTGTGACAGGTTGGGTGTGTCAGACTGACCAAGGAAAGTGTCCTGCCCACCAGCACTTTTCTGAGAACCCCACCCACTCCTCCTTGGCAATTTTACCCTCAATACACCCCAAAGGCAGTTTGTGCACTTTGGAGGTTGTGTCTCCTGCAGCAGAAGAGGTCTCACCACAAACTCCAGCTTTCATCTTTGTTGCACATTTTACCAGAAAGATGAGGGCTTCACAAATGGCAATGTCTGAGTGGCAGAGAGCAAACATGGTGAAACACTGGGGTTAATGGCAAAGGGAGAGAATGCCAGGTTTCATGGATAAATACTCCAGCACGAGAAGTGATCTGTACCCTTTGGCAGGAACACAGTTTAAAAAAGGTGAATCAGAACTTCAGTCTTATTGTTTTTAAGCATGATCCTTGCTTAAGAGGAAGAAACACAGGAACTTACAGGTTGCATCTTCCTTAAACTGCTTCCTGTACTCATAAATTAATGCAAAAAATCCTTCCTTTGCCAGGTTGTTTAAACCAGCTTAAAGTCACTGTAAAATGAGCTAGACATCTTCACTCAGTTTTTGAGCCTGATATTCCTAAAAAGTCATGAACACAAACTGTGACTGTAATAGAATGCTAATGGGCTTGAATGATGGCATAGGTTTTATTTATAATGTCATCACCTTCTGGTTTTCTGGGAAAAAAAAACCAGAATTCTGTGGACCTGGATTCTGTGAACCACCCTTAATTTCCAAGGTGCTGAAAGAGCCTGACATTTCCTAAATCAAACAGCAGATGTGCCCATCCCTCAGCTTTGGGACCTCCACAGGGACCTCCACGCTGCTGAGCAGCCACATCCCAGTGGGATGCAGAATTTACTCATCAGCCTCCACACACCCTGCTGTTCTCTAGGAAGGAATCCCAGAGGCTATGAGAGACAATGCCTTTCCCATGTTCAAATGCCTCCAGCTGTGTGCTGGCTGTGGGTTGTCCGTTTTGAGTGTCATTTGAAATCTGCCTTTGTATTGTCTTTGGCACATATACCACAGATAGTCAGATTTGCTTCAGGATATTCTGTTTGGGCTCAGGCAGGGAAAAAATTTCTGGGAAATCCCTGGACTCCCACCAGGTCTTCTGTATTGAAATATAGCCATGTGCAGTGTTTGGTTAGAGGCTGTGGGAACATCTGTTGAGGTGAAGAAGCTGAGAGGATGCCTTTCGATTTCCTTCACCTGGAAGTGAAATGTTTTCACCTGAGCAAAATGAAGGCTTTTTGATAAAGCAGAATTTTGTGCTGATGTAGTAGAATTTTGCATTGGTTTTCACAAGTGCTCATGGACAGAAAGACATCATCCCTTAAAATGCACTTCAGAGGAATGAACCTAAACAAGGCATAAAGGTAGTGTGTTCATCTGTCTCCAGAAAAACGTAGAAGGGTGTGCTGGTAAGAACCTAAAAAAGAAACCTGGGTTGTGAAGGATTTGGTAATTTTCAGTTTCAGTGGCTTGGGGACTACTTCTTTGATTCACCTCCCACTCCTGCAAGGCAGTTTTGACACCTCCTCCCCAACTCTGGGTTTCTATAGCACCCCAAGGGCCATGAAGACCACACTTCTCCAAAAGCAGCCTCCCAAATGTCACTGAAAAAGAGAGTGCCAAACTCCTTCTGCAGCACAGGCAAGGATCCTCCTGCCATTACTCCTGATCCCATTAAGTCATTAAAGGAGACTCTAGACCTTTCTGGCGCCATGTGAATAAAGTGCTGCAAGTAGTTTCTGTGAGCAGCATATCAGCCTTGCTTCACCAAGATATTTATTATGCAACATAAAAAATGGGAAATGGAGGTAGGGGGGAGTTGCAAGGTCACACAGGAAACATGCAGCCCAGCTGGAAATAAAAACATGGGTCTCCTGACTACTGTGATCAACAAGCCCTTTCCTTTCTGCATCAAGAAAGGCTACTCTGAAAAATGTCTTTCAGTTCTCTCGCAGCACAAGAGAATTTTATATGCAGAAACATTAATTATTTATTATTGCTATCATCATCATCATCATCACTATTCTGTTCTTTTAAGAAAGCTGTTCAGACACTGCTCAGAAATGGAAAATTTTAGTTCTAGGTCATTTTCTCTCTACCTTAATCTCCTGTGCAGATAAGTTTTTTGGAGGTGTTTTTCAGTATTTCTCAGTTGTACTTCAAACAGCCTGATCTCTTCCTTTCCATTTATTTTAATCCTGCGCTACGATCGCCCACTGTTAGCAGTAATTCAACTGATGGCCAGCAGGAGGAGAAACAGACCAATGTGTGATCCTCCACATCGGAAATAGGGATAAAATGGTTTATGTGGAAAGATGATGTTAATGGCAGCTTGAGGTGGAATCACTCCTGCCAGCAGTTTTGTGTCAAAGTGCTGTTTGATCTTCAGGGCACTGCTGGTATGCCCACCACTCCTTCAAAGCACAGCGTGACCCGGTCTGCTCTCTGTGGCTGTCAGACCTCTAAGGCTGCACACACATCATTCACTTGACCCGTCTGGGTTTGCACAGTGCATGTCAACAAGCAAATGTATAGAAGAATCATCACACCTCGTCGCACAAGTTTTGTCTTGCTCTTCTCTAAACCCACTTGTAGGCGCTGCCATGCCTCAGCATGCTGTAACTCCTGATCCCCCTCTGCCCAAGTATGATGAGGCAAAAGGATGTGGGGGAGGAAAGCTGCAGGAAACTGCATATTTTCAAGTGCACAAAAATCCCTCTGGAGCTGAATGACATGAAATTTTCACTGAGATTGGCACCCTTGATTTTGTGTAGGTCGCTGTGATTCAACCATCAATGCCAGTGGTTGTACAATGTGATGCTCTATAAGAGCCAATTTCTTTGAAAGGGTGAGGTTGGGCCACAGGGATGGAGGTTACTAGTTTGTTGTGTCAGGCCTGCAGCATCTAGCATCTCTGCAGAGGCACAGAGAGCCCTCATCTCTTCTGTCATCTGCCAAGCATGGTTGGGATGGAAAACCTGGCAGGTTGTCAGGTGAGGGTGAGAGACCCCATCCAGAGGGAGCTGGCAGTGAGTCAACAGCACCACAGCTCTCATTTAAGATCCTTCCAAAATCCCAAATGTGCACAATACAGTGCACTCTTTAGCAAAAAAAAATTTCATCTGTGACAACAATGTCCTGTCCTGTCAGCATGGTATTTAGAAATACCTAAAAATAGGTATTTCTCATAGGGTTAGCAGTTTCCTTCAGTGTAAAGGCGGAGGGTTTTTTTCCACTTGTTTCCCACTGGGTTAGCTTTCTCTGGCAAGAAAAAAATTAATTAGGACAAGGAGACATATCATAGTAAAATCAGTCTGGAGAGTCCAGCGGAGGCCATAGAAGTACACTCTGAAACTGCTATATAAAATCAAAGTAAGAACACACACTGGGATGAAAAGTCAGATATTCATATTCAGTATGCTTGTGAACCTAGCAGATGAAACATTTATTTTGAGTTGTACTAAAGAAGATGGGATGCTAAGATGTGAAAGTAAATCTGTACTGGTCTTCCCAATGCCTTGTCTGACTCACTGACATTTCTCTTCAAACAAGAGTATTTGCTGCAGAAGTGTATATTTACTAAAACAATGTTGAGAGTGATGTGACTGTCAGATGATGCAGTAATATGCCAATAAATGACTTTTAAAGACAAGAATAATGGAGCAATGTCATGTGAAAGGAAATGAGAAAAAGCATACACCCTGATCCACATCTAAAGGCTTTTCTGCAAGACTGACTTAGACTTGGATGTTTACCAATTGCTTCTCACATTGCAGGTTCTGGTTCTGTGCACAGCAGTGCTGCTGAGCCACTGCTGAGCATCTTAGTGACCATATCACAAAGTGCCAGTCCCTTTGATATAAGCACCCCGAAAGTCCCAACTCTTTTGCTGTATCACACATATTCATAGCAGAAAACATGGCCTGCAGCCATTATGACTCAAAAACCAGGACAAAATGATAAACTAGTGTAGCTTTTAATATACACCAATGGTCACAGACATCACACAGGCAGATGTAATTTCAGGTTTATCTTCAGGAGACAGTCAACAATCCTTTCCTTTTGCCATGAGAAGGGATAAAGCACAGCTGAGCCCTGCTTCATTGCCAGTGACATCTGGGTTGACAGAGCCACAGAAGATGTCCCCTCTCTGTGGACTGTTGCAATGACAATTTTTGACTTACGTTCCCTTCTCTTAGCCCCATAACCACGCAAAAAAAATTTTTCCCCTTACAAGGAAATCAGGGGGAATGCCAGTCCTTCTTAGCTGTGGGTATTTTCCCACAGCCTATTTTCTTATCCAGTCCTCTGCTCCCCCTTGAATCTAAGCAAAGCAAAATTAAGCTTCTTGAAGCTTCATGAGCCTCAGTTGTATTACTTTGCTACCACAGGGAGCTCACCTTAGATGTCTAAAGGGGAGTGGTACCATCTTCTTATGACGATGAGTTTCAGACAATCTCTAAACATTGACGAGGAAGTTGTTCATTGTTCCTTCTTCTGTAACTGGAGTATCTTCAATGTGTAGTTTGAAACACCTATCGGAGAAACGTTGATGGAACTCAGCACAAATTATTATTTTCTTCTTATAAAGTTTGTTTGGCATTTTCCATTTGTCTAGGCAGGTGAGTCTGCTTTTCTTAACGGGTGTAATTTAAAAGCAAAAGCCCAGCATCCTTAAGCAGATAAATGTGTGCCTTCATCCGTCTACCTGGCTACATTCTCAAATCAAACTTTGATTTGAGGCACAAATCCTAGGATAGCACTGCTGTTAGCTAAAGAGAAAACCACCCTTCTAGCAATAGGTATTATTCCAACAGCAAAGCTAATTTCTGTACCTGTAAATTTAATCAAATTCACTTGGTTTGATATACTTAAAACAGGTCTGCCAAAACACTTGTATTCTTATCAACAAATGTATTCTTATCAGTTAGAACTTGCACAAAAGAATTAATTTTCCTCTAAATTTGTTTTCCAAAGAGGTTGAGTTGTTTTAGCTGAAGTAATTAGCCATTAAAAAGTAATCACAGGATAATTTAGATTGGAAGACTTTATAGGCAGTCTGCTCCAACTCCCACTTTGAAGCAGGTCCAGTTAGATCAGATTGTGCCAGGACTTTGTTCATTTAAGATCTGAATATCTCCAAGGACTACCCTGAACTTTGTTCCAAAGGTGTTAATATCATCATGTTACAGAAGCTTTTCCTCATACCTAATGGGGTTTCCCCCATTCCAGCATATACCTGTTACCTCTTAACCTGTTGCTGTGCATCCCTGAGCAGAACTTGTACCTTCCCACCAGGCAGCAACCACAGCCTAGTCTCCCCTTTCCGTCCCCTCCACAAGGCTGAATGAGCTCATTGAACTCCACTTCCTGCATATGCCCTGTGTTCCAGCCATCACAGGGGACCTTCCACTGGACTCCTTCCTGTATGTCAGCATTTGTTCTCTGCTGTGAGCCCAGGGCAGCACACCAGGAGTGGTCTCACCATTGCTGAAAACCTGTGAAGGACCTCTTCCCCTTGCTGGTGCAATGTTTGGCTACATGGGTGAACTTCTGCCTCTTGGCCAAATTGCATCCCACTAGGATTCCTGGGAATTTTCTGCAGAGCTGTTGCCAGCTGGATGGCATCAGCATGTCCTAGTGCAGGGCTTTGTCCGTTCCAGAGGACCACATTTACACTGGTGTTTGTTCAACACACCTGTCCTGTTTGAACAGCAGCCTACCTTTCAGTACATTTTGGCACAACCCCATATTTGATTTCATCTGCAAATACACCAAGAGTACTGCAGTCCAACCCATCATCCAGGTCATTAATGAAGGCAATAAACTTCACTGGTCCCACTGCTAATCTGTGAAAAATACTACCACTAACTGGGTCTCATGCTGCTATCATCACCTTTTTAACCTGGCAATCCAACTAGTTTGTACACCACCATTTTAAGGTGTACATACCCCATATCTCGCTGGTTTGTCTACAAGGAGTCTAAGGAAGACCATGCCAAAGGCCTTTGCTTAAATGCAGAAATCCCCCCTTACATCACTGTAGAGAGCAATCAAGCTGGTTGAGCACCATTTGTCCCTGGTCCATCTGTCTGACTGGGCTATTCCCAACCACATTCTTGTCCTTTCTATGGCTGGAAGTAGCTTCCAGGAGGAATTTTTCCATCACCTGTCAAGGAACAGAGCTGTGGTTAATCCTCCTGGGAGGATTAACCCCGGATGGATGAATCATTCTGAAATTATTACTGGTTGGGCAAGCAACTGATAAACAAGCTTCTCTAATGGGAGCTTAATTACTAGGCAAGGTTAAGCACCCATGTAAAAGTGAGACTTTTTTTCTTTTGGAGATTGTTCAAACTTGAGATTTGCAGGAATTTAGTTATTGTATGGCCTATTGAAGTCAATATATTTCTAGCACTGTGATCTGTGTATGCACTATTGGATTTATCACTTCATCTAGCAAATTCCTGTGAAAGAAATTATGAGTTTGGCTTATGATTTTTTTTTTTTAATAAGTCTGTAAGAAAATATCTTACTTAACTTCGAAGTGATAATTGCATTCTCCATAATATGATCCTTTTCTGTTGGGATGTCTTCTATTTTAGAGTCCTGACGTTTGAAAGAATAGCAATGGCAAAATCTTAATGCATTGGCTCATGTTTTTCCCAAATACTTGTGCTGGGAGCAAATGAGTCCTAGAAGCACACATACCTACATGCGAAGTACAGCAGATAAATAAAAAGGCATATGATTCACACCTAAAAAAGTATGTCCTTTAAATCAGCTAATGGTCATCTCAAGTTAAACATTAAAAATTCATGTGATTTTTCCACCTTCTATAATGTTATCAAGATGAGCTTTTAAATGCTTTGTTTTATTTTTAGCTTATGATGTGCTATGGAGAGGATTGATGTCCTGCTATCCTCGGCAACAAAACAGAAAAAAAGATTTCTTAATGCAAATGCTTCTTAGATTCCTGAAATTTTTCCCCTTCTTATCACAGTGTTTTATTTGGCAATTGTGAAGAGTAAAAAGAATGCTTATAAAGCCATTGTTTGTCAATCACGCAGCCAATGGATCTTATTAAACTTCTTAAAAATGTATCCTAAATTCTAATTGTGGAAGACTAATAAATAAATATTGCCACATTCTTACAAGGTTAACCAAACTGATTAAACACTGCCAATAATTTTAAACTAAAGGGGAATAATTTCAATGGATCAAGGTTAAAAAAAAAAGAAAGGGAGAGGGNTAAAAAAAGAAAAATAAAAAAAAAAAAGAGAGAGAGAGAGAGAGAGAGAGAGAGAGAGAGAGAGAGAGAGAATGAGAGATACTACAGTTTCATTTGGAAAAGAGGACAATTTACAATTTTTGGTCATAAAACTAGCTTGCTGTGATATGCAGCTGAGTTCTATTGAGATATGGGTANTTATCCAGATAGGAATGCTTGGCTTGTCCCACTGCATGGAGCATCTCACAACGGGATGATGTAACGTTTTCAGTCATGTGGTGAGCCTTAATGGCCCATTAACAGAGGATATCACCTGGAGGGAGGATGAGTTATGGAACAGCTAAGAAACACTGCCCCTCCTGATTTTAACAGCTGGCCCATTAGCAGAAGACACCTGCCTCCCCCCTCCCCCCCGCCGTGGAGTTATGAGGAATGAGTTGTAGAAGAGATAAAGAAAAACATCTCCCCAGCCGGTTTCAACACATAGACAATAGAATAAAGATTTTTTAGTTAAATATTGCAGCCGAAGACGGTACATTTCTGTTCTCCTGTCACAGAAGACCAATGTCACCTGGTTTATCTTCAGACTAGCCATCAAAACATGGATATAATATGATCTCCATCCCGATACCACATCTCTTAGATGTAGGAAGTAAGAAGGGCTGAAACTTACAAGACTGTCTGAAGCAAAGTGCAAAACTGAATCATATTGTTGTAATTCCTGAAACACTGCTTTATCTTTCTCTGTACAAGGCAGAGGGCACACTCTCCAGGAAGGAGGTTAATTTTAAAATGAATGTGAACCCTGAATGTCTGTGACAAAGCAAGCCTTAACTTGTCTTTTAAAACACCCTCCTGTACATATATATATCTGAATGTAACCATTTTCTCACAGATCAGAGACAAATCACTGGTAAACTCAGTGCCAAGTCAATATCCAAAAACTCATGAATTGTTGGTTCACTTTGCTGTACCTCTCTGCTCAGCCTTTATCAAAGAGTTTTATTGTCCTATCTCAAACTCATTTAAATCATCAAGATTTAATCTGAATTATTGCCCAGTACACTTAAATATAAATCTTGTGGTAGGACTTGGGTCGTCCCTATGGGCCCCTTCCAAATCAAGTTATTCTATGATCTCTAGACAACACAATTGTTTTCCACTCAGGCATCCTGCAGATGAAACAGCTATTTACAGCTGTCTCTATCTTGTCTGAGAGCATGCAAAATTCAGTTCTGCAGAACAAGGGTGGGTGTTCAACAGCCACCTTCACTATGTCACTCTTGAAATCAATCATAAGTTCCCTTTGATAAGAGTGAGCTAGAATGGCACCATAGGGAAAATTTCCTAAATTTTCACGACACAAATTTACTTTGCCTCTTGTACTCAGCTGTTTACTCTGTCTGCAGAGGTACACACTTATTACAAAACAAACTTTTAGGCAGATTGATTCATAGCTGCAGTCCTGGAGTTGAACGTGTCACAAATCTCTTTGTTCAGTTTTACAGGAATTAACCTTAAAAATAGTTTGCTTCCTGTGAGCCAAGTTTAGTCTGTAAATTAATTTCCAAAACAGTAGGTATTGGGGTCCATAATAGATAATTTTCTAAACAGTTAGTTTAGATATGAAGAGGGTCTTCAGGCTCTGAGTAAAATGTTAAGGAATTACTGCCTGTCTCATTTTTATACATGCTGCACTTAACGTGGAATTATTTAACCCTATTGTGTCCTCTATGCTAACAAATTGTAATGAAACATTTACATGGTTTTAATAATGGAACTTTGCAAGAATGTGTAAGAATTCAGAAGACCTGAGACATTAATGATTTTTTAAAGGAGGCATACAAAAAATTGTGGGTTACATCTTAAAATAGGATGAAAACAAAATTTTGTTTCAAATTTTCAAAGTTGGTAGTAAACCATAAGATTTTCATGAGCAAACACTGGGGAAATAGAGAGGATGGAAGGGAGGAAGAGATGAGCTGAAATCCTTCAAAACAAAGCTGCTAAAAACTGTTACAAAGAGAAAGATATATGTGGTACTTCATGGTACATTCTTTCTCGTGGGATGTCAGTCCTACAGAAAACTTAAATCTTGATTAGATTCTAAATCAGTGGGATACACACACCAGTGCTGCCATAACACTGCATTAAGAATATCAGTGCTACTTGCAACACTTTTTTCTAGACTTGGAGTTATTGTTGTGGTGGGAAAAAATTATTTATTCTTTTGAAACTTTAACTGGTGATTCTGCTGCCTTTATAATACTGCTTTCAGGAAATAAAAGAGAAGAAGCTTATTTAAAATTAAGTATGTAAAGTGTACTGCCAAAAATGGCTAATTAATCTTGACAAAATTCTCTCATAGCCTTGCAACAGTGCACAGATTTTCATGAGATCCTAATTCTCTATTCTGAGTCACTTCACAGTTTTCTTGGGGTACGGGATAATTATGTTATTATATATTAATCTGAATGCTCTAAAAGAGATGTCACCTTCTCAAGAATTTCATAACAGGCTTGGCTATTGAAAACTTCTGATACTCAGGTGTTCGTATTCTGCTTCCGTACATAAGGCGTTTTAACGAGAATATCAGGTGTTATGAGAATAATTTTAATGCATTTGAGTCCAGTAAATGCTTTTCTTCTGAAGGTAGTCATCAGATTGCAGGACACAGTCTAAAAGTGAGGCCAAATAAGCTTTTGCCTATGCAACAGTCCCTGGGTTGTCAACATGGAGCATGCAGTGAAGCATTGCCTTCTCTCTCAGACATCACTAGGCTAATGTCTTGCAGTCAGAATACCAGTGTCCTCCCTCCTCATATCCACACATACACCCATTCTGATCATATCTAGTTCCATTTTCAGCTGCCTCCCCCTTTTGCTGTTTTCCCTAATCTTTAGCATCTTAATGGATCTCAGCATTTACTCCTTTACTGTGGGAAAGGATTGTTCTGCTCTCTGTCCCCATGAAGAAAGTCTGGTTTAATCTTTTATTCCATCTGATACCTGGAGAAAGTCAGTGAAAATACGTTAGCCACTTCAGTGACAATATCTCTGTCAAACACCTTGACTCTGCTATTGAGTGTTAAACCACAAGGTATTTTTAGACCGCAGAAATTCACCCACTCATCTTCAGAGGACCAGCAAGAGAAGTTCAGACTTCATTACCAACAAATATATGGTAATATATTTGCTCTTACCAGCTGCAGCCAGCTTCAGGTGTTGAGGTTAAGCAGCTCTCATGCTGGTAAGAGCTAGACTGTTACTGCTCTTTGTTGTCAGCTGTCAAATAGCTCACCTTTGGAGAAGATAATCATTGGATGCAGTGAGTGTCAGAGCCTCTGCGTTCATTAGGAAGGAAAACAACCTCACACAGTAGAGTAACATATGGATATAGTTCTGTCCTGAAAGCCTTCAGGAGAGCCACAGCCGTGGTTCTTCCTGCTTCCAGCCTTATATGAGACATCACAGAATCTGCGGCTGTGATCAAGGGACGCTGTGGGACAGAAATTTCTTTGCTGCAAGTACATGGGGAAGTGGCTCTGAACAGCTGAGCTGTCCTGCTCCTCCTGAATTGGTGCTATATTCCCTGCTATTTCATATATTACAGTACAACAAATAATATATAAAGATATTTTATACAATAATCTACCAGACTGTTCATGACAGTAAATTGCCAGTGTCTCTAGGCTGGGTAGAAGCTGCCTGTTTATACCAAGGGTCTCATTTCATCAGCCAGGCGGGTCTCTGGATCCTGGCCTAATGGCCAGCTTTTTGATTGTCTATTAAAAAGCATTTACGAAACTATTGTCTTCCTCCCACCTGTATGAGTGTAACCAGATGTCACACTCATATACTAACCTCAGCTGTTCATAAGTCACAAATCAAAACAACTCTAAGCTGGTTAATTTTAAAAGCTTAACTACAGCCTTCAGGCACTGCCCTTCTTTGGCTGATGATCACTGCTCCTTGAAATCAGCTGCTTTGTGTCATGTTATTTCCCGTTTAAACTCTGGCTTCAGACATTGCTGAATCAGCTTCTGTTTCTCAGGTCTTTCTCTCCTCCTAAACACTGATGAAACCCTTGAGAATTTTTTAACAGCCACCATGACCTGAACAAGGACAAGTTCATCTTTGCTATTTCAACAAAGCACAACCATAACCCTCTGCCTCCAAAAAGAATCAGCCAGTGACATTTGCTTGGATTATAGGCTTATACCTTTTCCCTTGTCAGTGTGGAAAATAGGTGTGAGGACCCTGCATACCAACTTGGTGCATACTCCCAAGACCTCACTCAAGATCCCTTTACAGTCCTGGCTGGAACAAAATAATAATGGTAGGCAGATGTTGGATGTGTCCCAAAAATGAGTAACAGGGGAAAAAAGTGGGTCTTGCAGTCTGTATCAAAATTATGTGGAAAATAGCCCTATGCCTGTTGAAGTCTAATACCTATAAGCTATTTTTCTTAAATAAGTTTAGACTTCAAGTCTTTATATCTTAAAATGGATTGTTCTAGTGTTGTACAAATTAGTCGGTTTTACAGCTTTACTGCCGACAGTGAGGCAGCTGTCTGCTGGGTTAAGACACAATGAGGCAGGCTCCCCAACACTGTTTCTGGTAGAACATGCCCAGAACTATTTTAGGAAATTCTGAAAAGAGGTGTGCAGTCCATGTGTGGGTGGGAGACTGAAATTTCTCATTAGGTCATGAGATATGCCCAAGAACATGTGGTTCCTGAATAAATTTGGAGCAACTACAAGACTTGTAAAGAAGGAAAGTAAGACAGATTGCAACAAGTCATCTCCTNTACAAACTTGTAATCCCATTACATATGTTGTAAATAAAATTGAGCCTAAATGTGTGACTTAGAGACAAATCACTTCGCTTTCCTGATATTCTTATCTTTTTAAATTTTGTGAGGTTGGAAAAACACAGCATCTTTTTCTTTACCACTTTCTGAGAAGTTACCCTGCAGACTGTATGTATGTGTGAAGAAATACGGGTATATATATTTTTTTTTCTGATTTTACTGTATCATTAAATCCATCAATGTAGATTTAAGAATAATTCAGCAAGCTAGAATCAGTTAACATTCATTTGAGCCTTCTTTTTGCATTATGTAAATTTAGAAAAAGACATGTAGGCATTTTCTTCTTTCAAATAAACTTTGCCTCTTTGAGGAAACATAATTTGAGACTCTAACACCACACAGGGAGAAGGCATCTGTTAAGGCCAATGCAGCCTGTTCAAGTGGTCTGCTTTCCATAAAGTGTATCTGAACATGTTGCCCACAAAGGCTTCTCCATTTCACCTCATTTTGTGCTGTCATTCATCACTGTGAATAAAATGGAAAATAACTCCAGAAAACTCATTAACTGTGTGTGCAGACAGGGCAGTGATGAAGAAGGGTAGTTGTAGGACTGATGCTGAAATTTTGCCAGCAGTGAATGACTCAAAACAATCTATGGGTGTGTTCACTCTAATAATCTTTTTAGACCTTGTACTAATGACCAGAACATTGCTCTGGTCCCAAGGCTAAGTAGAAAAGATTTTATCACAAGGCTGTTTCACTGTATGATAAAAATTCTGCCTTTCAAAGATGCAACAACCTCCAGTTAGCTCTGCAGTTTGTACGCTGCTTAAAAGGTTAAGACTGTGATTGACTACAGAGGCTGAAGGGTGTGAATCAGACCAAATGTGTCTAGTGCTTTTCATGCTGTCTCATACCTTTACTTGGAGATAGGTTTACTTTCAACATTCCACCAATAGATATATGCAGTTCCTTCACTGCCATAATGCACAACTTGTCATCTTTTTGTGTGGCTAGTTGCTGACTTCCACTTTTAAGCAAGTTTCTAAATGTATGGCTGATAACATCCAGGGAGAGGGGGCCCAACTTCTAAAACCACTAGAGATCATTGATACTATAGGTGTAGGATTTGTAATTGAACAGTCAGAGATAACACATAAAATTATTTTAATTTTATTTCAAATGAACTATGGACTGGTTTAAGCCAAAATAAAACATTGGGGAGAATATGTATATAGCTGTACTTTTTACTTGTTCTAATAGGAGTAATGGTAAATGCACTGGTGTGCTGGTTTTGGCTGGGGTAGAGTTAACTTTCTTCACAGTGTCAAGTGTGGGCCTGTGCTTTGTATCTGGGCTGAAAATAAGGTTGATGATACAGAGATGTTTTTGTTATTACTGAGCAGGTCTTACACAGATCCAAGGCCTTTTCTGCTTTTTGAACTGCTAAGCTGGTGAGGAGGTTGGGGCTACCTGGGAAACTGGCAGGAGACACAGCCAGGGCGGGTGACCCAAACTGGCCAAAGGAATATTCCAGACCATGTGACATCCTGCTCAGTATTTCAAGCTGCAAGCAAGAGGGAGGAAGGAGGGGACACCTGGCATTTGTTTTCCCAAGTCACTGTGAGGCACAAGGGGGTCCTGCTGTCCTGGAGATGCAAAGCACCTACCTGCCCATGGAAAGCAGGGAATGACTTCTTGTTTTCCTTTGCTTGTGTGTGCAGCTTTTGCATTCCTTCCCTATGCAACTGAATTGATCTCAACCAATGAGTTTTCCAGCTTTTATCCTTCCAGCTATCTCCCTGATCATGCTGGTAGTACAGGTAGCAAGGGGCTGTGTCTGGTGCTTGGTTGTTGGCTGGAGTGAAACCATGACAACTTGAAAATGCTTTTCTTCTGGAACCACCTTCAATTTTTAAACCCTTTCACCACTTGTTACCTAGTTAGCAGTAGAGTGGGAGTTTTCAGTCAATTGGAGAAAGCCAGGTCACAGAGAGTGCTTGCTGAAAATCATATACCACATCTTCCTTCAGGCAAGGGACAAGAACAGTGCATCCCAATTAACAAGAATCAGACAGAAGAGGCAGGAAACCACGGTGTATAAAGAACTCCTGTCGTTCCTCAGGTGTAAACAGGAAATACACAGGCAATAAAAGCAGAATCAAGCCCCTTGGAATGAACAGAGAGGTTGTTAGAGTAAGCAGAAATAACTTGAGGAAGGCCAAGGTGTTATATCTGGCTGAGGATGTCAAGGAGAACAAGAAGAGCTTCTTCAAATACCTCAGTAACAAAATAAAAACTAGGGGTACTGTGGGCTTGTTACTGTATGGAAGAGGGACCCTGGTAACAGAGGGTGCAGAGAAGGCAGAGTTACTGAACTCCTTCTGTGCATTGGTCTTCACTATGACCAGGCATCAGGAATCTCTGACACAGGAGACCAGGGTAAAGGAATGTTAAAAGGAAGATTTCCCTTGGTCAAGAAGGACTGGGTAAGAGAACATGTAGGCAAACTTGACATCCATAGGTCCATGGGCCATAATAGAATGAATCTCAAGTCCTGGGAGAGCTGGTGCCTCATTCTGGAGGTTGTCTCTATCCACATGGATGACAAGAACATGATCATGAGTAATCAGCATGGATTCAATAAAAATAAATCATGCCTTACCAATCTGATTGTCTTCTGCAATGAGACAACTACCTGGATCAATGAGGAGAGAGAAATGGATATTGTCAGCCTTGACTTAAGCAAGGCTTTTGACACTGTCTCTCACAGCATCCTCAAAGGCAAACTCAGGAGGTGTGGACTGGGTGAATGGACAATGTGAACTGGCAAAATGAGGGTCACAATCAGTGACACTGGGTTGTTGGAGGTCTGTCACTGGTGTCCCCCAAGGTTCCATACTGGGCCCAGCATTGTTTGCCCTACCCATCAATGACTTGCTGGAAGGCAGATGTCTCCTCAGCAAGTTCACTGATGACCCAAAGCTGCGAGGAGTGGCTGATAGCCCTGAAGGCTCTGTAGCCCTTCAGAAGGACCTCAACAGGCTGGAGAGATGGGCAGAGAAAAGCTGTCTGAAATTCAGCAAAGGTACACACAGGAAGGGACATCTGGGGAGCAACAACCCCAGTCACCAGCACAGGCTGGGGTGACCTGCTGGAAAGCAGCCCTGTGGAGAAGGACCTGGGGGTCCTGGTGGACGACAAGTGTCCATGAACCACTTATGTGCCCTGGGGGCCAGTGGGATCCTGGGATGCATTGGGAAGAGCATCAGCAGCAGGTCAAGGGAGGTGATCCTGCCCCTCTGCTCTGTTCAGCCCTGGCAAGGCTGCATTTAGAGTTCTGTGCCCCATTTTGGGCTCCCTAGCTCAAGACAGACAAGGACGTACTGGAGCAGGTCATTGGAGGGCCACAAAGATGATTAAGGGACTGGAGTATCTTTGTTATGAGGAAAGTCTGGGCAAGCTGGGGCTGTTCAGACTCAAGAGACAACGGCGAGAGAACCTTATCAATGTCTGTAAGTATCTGAAGGGACAGTGTCAAGAAGACAGCCAGGTAGGAAACAAGGACAAGAGGCAAGGGGCAGAAACTGATACAGAAGTTCAACCTGAACATGAAGAAGAATTTCCTTACTGTGTGGGTAATAGAGCCCTGGGACAGATTGTCCAGAGAGGGTGTGGAGTCTCCCTTGCTGGAGGTATCAAGAACCATCTGGATGCAGTCCTGTGCCAAATGTTCCAGAATGACTCTGAGCAGAGGTTGGAGTCAGTGACCCACTGTGGGCCCTTCCAATTTTATTCTTTCTGTGATTCTGCAAAGTTAAGCTACTCCTTTGAGTATAAATTGGGTTCCTGCTTCTGCACAAAAAACCCTGGAGTATTTGGGGTAAGGAATATTAAATTGTAAAATTTTGACACAGGATAAAAGAGTCTTCACTCAAGAGGCCTAATCAGAGTGTGCCTGCCTTGTAACTTAACTTTTGCCAGTATTGAAGCTATCTAGGCTTCCCTGACTAGGAAAGTTCCCAGACTTAAAAGAAATGTCTAAACAGACAACAAATGCATTGTCACTGAAGAAAACAAAGAAAAATCTCATTTGCAGCACCTTGTATTAAATACACGTTCATCAGAATAAGTTTATGTGATGAATTCGTACCACTTGATGTTTTCATTTCAGAGGAGTCCTAACATGTAGCTTTTCATACAGGTTTACTCTCAGACAGCACTAATGACACCCCCTGAATCACTGTGGGGCTCATTTGCAACATCAAGGTGCATCTTTAACACAGGTTCTCTGTTGATTCATGCCCACAGGGCATGAATGGGCATGCAAGACAACAGCACTGCTCTTGAAGAAATCAGTTTCACACACAAAGCCCAACTGAGCATTCTCTGAAGCTATTCCCTTGAGAGATCTCCAGAAGTGCTACTGCTGCTTCCTGTTCCCAGGAGCCAGTTTGTATATCTCTTGGATCAGAATGAATTCTCTTTCAAGAAGAACCCAGTCAGTGCTACCACTTACATAGAGTTTAAAAAGTCTGTTTGCAACTGAGAGAAAGAATCTGGGAGCAGGCCCATCAAGAACACAGTATCACAGTGAGCAGTGAGCAGCACCCTTCCATGAAGTTCTTGATGTCTTGGTCAGAGATCATGTCCTCCTGCCTGTAATCCATGTTTGATTAATTACTCTTTGTGGGATGGGAACCGTCTTGGAGTAATACCTCTTGAAAACTGCCTCCTATAGTGGACCAGAACCAAGTCAATTTCTGGACACTTCCCACAAATTTCAAGTTCATAGAATGTAGTAGATGATGGGTTTTGTTAAAACCACTACCAACTTAGAAGACTGTAAATGATTATTGAATTTGGTGGAAAAGGTACATGAAACAACTGAAGGTCTTTTTCTGATTGCATGCAATAGGAATTTTCCATCAGGTGCTGAGCCACTGTATAAGGAAAGGAAGTATTACAGACAGCTAGAACAGCTAGCTGTCTGGTTAATCTTTTTTTTTTTTTCCATTCCCCTTTCAGGAATGAGCAGAAAGTAAATACACACTGTGTTCAGAGTCATCATTTATTAGAGATTAAAGATAAAATAATTTAATCTTCCATTAATACCAAGCATGTCTAAAAATGATGGTTTTGAACACCCCAGGGCCAGAAGAGCAGGGCACGCATTTACCATATAAGTGTTATTCATTTAGGAATGGGCTTCATAATTTAAGGAAAAAGACAACATAGTGCCTCAGTACATCCTATTATTTTCAACGGAATGTTTTCCCTCCCAGCAGTTCTGCCCTGAGAGGTGGTGAGCTGACTCATACTGTCTGCCAGACAGGGACACAATGCTATCAAGCAGTGAGTGGAGAGCAGAGAACAAAAACTATGTGTTTTGATGGATGCTTCCCAGTATTGGTATTGTACCTGATTCAAGGAAAAACATCTAGTAACAAACTTAACTAATAACTTGTCTGGACCAAATGCAATTCTCAAATATTGCCCTCCAATGCCAAGGGATAGAATTGTAAATCTTGACTCCATTCAAATACATAAAATATCTCCTTCCTAGTGGCTGGGCAAACGGCCCTTTATATTTATACACGCACTAACACAGACAGCTGGAAGGGGTTCTTTCACAGGCAGGTGAAAGACCTGGCCTATGGTACACAAAATCCACAGCTGAATTTTGTAACCGAAACCCTTCCTATTCCATAATGGAAAAAAACCAGATTTTAGCTCCATTAGGTGTCTTGCACTTTGTGAAAGGAGCTCTTTAGTTCAGCTATCTTATCACTGAAAAGCTAGTCATAAAACTACAGCACAACTACAATGGAATTTACCAGAAATTACATGTGTACATATACAAGGGTATAAGCAAACACAAAATAAACGTTTGTTCTTTACATCATATTTGTCCAAGTTGTCCTTTCTCCTTCAGCAGTTTACAGAATACTATTTTGCCTGGAGCAGCTTCATTGCTAAGAACATCTTCCAAGATGAATAGTAATAAACGTATTTGGCTATAAAACTAATGAGAAAATAATAATAAAAAAACCCCTAAACCCACTTTTTAACATTTTCTTGTAATTGGAAAAAAAAAGGAGGCGGGGGGGGAAGCTAGAGATAAACAACAGAACAGAAGGACCAAAGATCCATTGACACCATTGCACATCAATTGCACACACCTTAGGTGTCCTCTAACCACTAGTTCATCTCTGTTCCAAGCGCAGTTATGACATCTAAGACATGATATGGCAGCTAACACAAAATATCTGCAAGGTGTAACTCCATCAACAAATATGAGAGCTCCATCCACATAGTAACTACTCATGGACAAATACAGAAGTTAATGGGATAGCAGCTCTGTTTCATTTATTGCTACGACTCTATGATCTGTATCCACCAGCACTAAGGTCAAGGAAGGTGGGTGTACCTTTTCTTCCTGCATGCCTCCTGTCGGAATGACTATCGGGTAAATACAGTTGCATTACCTTGCCTTAGGTGCTATATGCAATGTGTAACTTTGTAAAAATTACAGGAATTATCTGCCGTGGCCACACACATAACCACAAGGCCAAATACACTCTAGCCATTTAGCTGTTATTTTCCTTTTCTGTAATTGTGACTCCTACAATCAAGTTAACAGGATTGAAGTTGTTTAATCACCAGTGGAAAATATTCTCTAGTCCACATACAGCAAACACCAAGTCTTTGGGATACTTAAACCATTTTAAATATTCAGTACTTCAACTCCTGTTGAAGTATTGTATTCCAAGATTTGTAAAATCCCAAGATTTGTAAAAGAAACAAACCACCATATTTCAGAAAACAAGCTCTGACTTTTAAGAAAATGGGGTGGGGGGGGGAAGGCATGGTGGGGTGACATGGAGAGGGAGAGAGGAAGAAATAAAACTTGAAATGTTCTTACTTAGCTTCAAAATGACCCAATTAGGAGAACAAGAGCTATATGCTGTTTTCTGCTCACACATCTCCTTCCTTAAGCCTTTAACATTGATCACTTAACTAATCAGAACAGCTCTTGTGAAGCAGTACTGTGGAAATTTGCCTCCTGAAAGACACTGCGATTTTACAGTAAAGCATACTCTTGCTGGGGAATGAAGGAAAGATTTCAAGGGAAGATCAGCTTGGTTTGTTAAGTGTTTTGGCAAGTTTTCTGCTTGGTTTGTTAAGTGTTTTGGCAAGTTTTCTGCATTTGTTTTTCATCAGAGCCTTGCCATGAGCTGTAAGAAAAAGATGATCATTCATCCACTCCCTTTTTGCTCTGTGACATGGGGAGTCTAGTTACACAAAGAAGAAGAACCAGTTTTTGGGAAGCTGAATCACTTCAACTGTGTGAGTGGGGGTAAGGCTAAAGTACAAGGCAATCCTAGGCTGCACACAAAATGTCAAAAAATAAGTCACAATATGTGTTTTCTAGGTGAATGGAAATTAAAAGGCAGTGGGCAAAGATGCTTTAAAATGAGTGACAGGCAGCAGTGGTCAGGCTTTGGTAGGAGTGCTTACTGTAAAGCCCCCATGACTTCCCTTGTTTTAGAGAAAATATGGAAGAAAGTACACTGAGAAAAAGCTTGACATCTGTTGGAGACACAGTTAGTGAAAAAGTCAAAGACTCATCAAGCTAGGGTCCCACCACTGCTCATTATTTTGATTTATGGTAGTAGTGCTTCTTCCACTACTTTGCACTCTACTATTGTTTTTTATAACATAATAAGCCTATATAATCTGAAACTTCACAATTACTTTCTGACCTCCCTTACTCAAGAAATCTTTCCAACAGTTCACATCAGTTCTCCCTCTTGCTTGTTTGTCAGAAACTTCAGGGCGAAAAACCAAACCAACCAACCAAAAAACCCCAAACAAACATAAAAACCACATAAAAACCAAAACAAGCAAACAAACAAACAAACAAAAACACCAAAAAAAAAACCCCATCAAAAAACCCAACAAAAAACCCCAACCCCAAAAAACATTTGAAAACCTTCAAGAGTTTAAGTACATTTATTCTATTGAGCTCATATGTCCCTGCGGTATAGACTGTCTTTTTAGACCTGAACTGTGCAACACCTTGCATTTTCACATTCTAATACATGTCTAATGGTCCTAAAAATGGTAATTAAGGTGTAACTAGTGCATGATAACTTAAATGGAAAATTTTCACCTCATTTAATAATGTATAATTATAACAATGTACAAGCTACAATAATAATAACATCCCACCAATTTCTTTTATATATGTGCATAATTAAGAAAACTTGCGAAAAAGGGATGGTAACATTTGGGCTTTTAAAAGCCTGTTCAATTTTGTGTCATGAGCAAATGGGAAGTAAATTATTTATTTTTTAAATGTAGCTATTTTTAATTCCAAATTATTTTCATGAAATCATAGAATAGTCACAGTTGGAAGGGGACATTGGAATTAATTTATGTCCCTGCTTGAAGCAGGTCAAGTTAGGTCAGGCTGCTCAGAGATTTATCAAATTTTAGTTTCTCCAGGGTCAGTGACTTCACACACTTTCTTGGCTCTGTTTCAGTGCTTGATCTCTCACATGGCTTTTCCTAATATCTAATGGGATTTCCTATGTTCCAGGTCATGCTCAGTGCATATTATTAACACTGTTGGAGTTCACCACTGGGAAGGAAGTGTTTGGGTCCATTTTCTGTTCCCTCACACCAGGCATTTGTAGACCAGAAAAAGTTCTCTCCATCCCCTCTTCTTACCCAGGCTAAACCAGCCCAGTGACCCGCCCTGTGCTCTAAACCTGACTCTCACAGTGACCCTTCTCTGGACTTATCCAGGAAGAAATTCTTCACTCTGAGGGTGATGAGGCACCAGACAAGGTTGCCTAGAGAAGCTGTGGATGCTCCATGTCTGGAAGTGTTCAAGACCTGGCTGGCTGGAGCTCTGAGGTACTTGGTCTAGAGAGAAGTGTCCCTACCCATGTCAGAGGATTGGAGCTGGATGATCTTTAAGTCCCTTCCAACCCAAACCATTCTGTGATTCAGGTTTGTCTGTGCAGCACTCCTTGCACATTGGTTGCTCCACCCAGTCTGGTATTATTGCCATATTTCCAAGACTGACATTCACCTCACCATCTGTATTGTCAAGAGACACATTGAACAATGCTGTGACACTTCCTCCTCATCTGCATCCTGGATTTTTGTTAAGCTGTTGCAGGCCTGGGCATGGATAGAGTCTGTCTGCTGCTGACACAGAGTACAAGGTTTCAGCCACTCCCATCTCAAGGCTCTCCAAAATACTCTGTGTCCCCCCCTGCCCCATGTCCTCACTTCTCCCTTTACTCTGTGTCTTGGGCTTTTGCATCTGCAGCATATCTTTAAAAACCTCATGGAGGTCCTATTCCTCCTTCCAAATGCTACACAGTATGCTCATCTACTCTGACACTCTTGAAATTACTTCTTCAAACATGGAACCCATTACTGAGATTCAGGAGAGACACATCTTCCTCATCACCTTTACCACATGAACCTGAGTCAGTGGACTCGAAAATATTAGTATAATTTGGCAGTTTGACCTTGTCCGGGTATGATTTTATAATTTTAATACCTCCCTGTGGCCTCAGAAGCCCATGTGTGACGCACAATCCTGCGAGTGACTTCTAGAGACAACTTCTCTGGATCCACAGCAAGGGCTGTGTGTCACAGTAGGCATTTCAAATAAAGATTAGTGTTCACATAACAGATATTTCTAAAGCACTTCTGCCTTGATGTTCATATAAAGAAAACAGTATTATGGTCTCTACAAGATGCTTGAGGTTTTTGCTAACGGCAAATACTCTTAAGAGATGCTTCAGTAGTATTAAGGTTCTCACCTTATACAAAAAACAATACATGATGTGTGAAATAACTCATCATAGATGTAAACCAAATTACTTTTTTAATGTTCTTCTGAAATGCAAACATCTCCTTGCTGCAGGGGTGGCTGTAACTTACTGTGTGGCTAATAATCTGGCTGTGTTTGCCTGACTCTGAGGAACTCAAATAAAAGGGTTGTTCCTACATACCCTGGCAGAATTACCTGCCATGGCTCTGCAGATGAGCCCCAACCAGTTGAGTGTAAGAGCTACTCCTAAACATCACGCCTGCATGCAGAAATGATCCCTGCCCAGTCTGTAACTTAGGGGCAAGGGAAAAGGTTCAAAAAATCAATAAGAGGTTATTCAATGTAATAAAACTAAAGCTCACCGTTCAAGCTCCTTCCTGTGCTCATTGCTTCCTGTGCTCAGCCGGCAGTCAGCTGACACAAAGAAAGTGACTGTGATTCAGCTTATGGAACCAAGAAATGTTTTATCAGCTAATAACCCAGATAGGCATTTTAATTCCAGTGCTTATCTTTATGACAAGTATACTGACTTACTGCAATAAATTTTAAGTATTTAGATGAAGGAAGGTCCTAAAAATGATTACTGTACGGAAGACCTTGTTCTTCAGAGCCTGAAAATCTGAAAGTCCAGCTATATCTGCCCAAAATTCAAAAAAGCCATTTTAAAAGAATAATCCCTGTACCTTCAGTTTCATTTGGAGTAAGGCAGAAAAGGAAAATTTGATCATCTGCTGTCACTGAGTACCAGTTTCCAAAACCATTGATCACTGAGAGTTTGCAGGCCTGGGCCCAGTCTCTGCCCATCCATCTCTGACCTGGAGACAAACCAAATTTCTCCATGCCTCAAGAGAAGGCTGTAAACAGTGGCTGATCATTTGCTCCTGCCAAAGTACACAGAAAAACAGAGACTTACAGTCCTGAAAGCACACATGCCGAAAGAATTAACATTTCTTCTTCTGCCCCATAACAAGTAACCAAGGCAAGTATCTATTCTGAATATTCCCCACTTATCTCTAGCCATCAGATGATCTTCTTTGCACAGCCATTTTCACTCTGGCTCTCTGTGCCTGTAAAGATCTAAAGTTCTCCTCCCTGAACAAAGAACAGCTGACTGAGATGGCAACTATGATCAGATATCTGATGAATGAGACAAGGATGCTGCAGGCCTGGACTTGGAGGAGAGCTTGGGTGACCTGAAACAATCATGGATTTATGCAGAGAGCGACGTGCTTGGCTTTGTAGAACCTGTTCACATGCTGACTATTGACAGGACACTGAGTGAAGGTGTTCAAAGGGCAGTTCAAGATATGGTTGCTTTCACAGACGTTGGGTCAGGGATTATCACCTTCTCTTTTTGCAAGGGTTGTATTGCATTCTTCTTTTTATTTTCCCCTTTTGCAATGATATTAAGAGTCAGCATGATTAACTGTGGTTTCTGTGGGCTATTATTACAGAGGTTGAGTTAAAATTAATGGGCTTGAGGAGGTGATTTGAAAAGGCCATGTGAACAACCTGTTAGATTTTCTTTTTCATTCCCCCCTGTAGTCACCTGCTCTTCCAAACAGGATGCCAGTGGTAACAGGCTACTTCACTTTTCGAAAAGGTATGTCATTAAAAACAACAAGAAAATCCATCTTGTGCAACTACATTCAGGATTCAATTCACTGCCAGAATGATGTAATGACTCATATCCTATGTCAAGAGCCAACAACCTACTACAGCATTCAATTTTTCCAAGCATTGACACAGGGAGAATTTGGGACAAATTAAGTTAATCTCCTCCAAAACATAGCTAAAACTACATTTTTAAAATTTTTACTGTTATCCTTGACACAAAAGGGGTATTGTCACTTCCCCAAACTTGCAGGGGAAATGCAAAATAGAACCTCTCTGAAGGGGAGGGTAGGAGAAGAGGTAAAAATCTCTTCTAATAACTTCAAGTGTAGTACGTCAGCTTCAGGTTGCCCTGGGTAGACTTCTTAGTGAGATAAGCTTCTGCTCAAAAAAATGACCTGTACATACATTTCTGAGCAACCATTTCTATGTTAATTTTCCCAATACTTGGTCCCATGTAAAAAGTTTGTCCACTGACAATGAAACTGAGATTTCAATATTAGGCCAAAACCATCCCCTATTTTCATTAAATTTAGCCATTTCCAACCACTGATATCAGGGTGTGAGAGGATGGAAGAGATTTAAAAGGCTACCATACCTATCTTTAAAAATCTCTTCAGAGCTAAACAAAAAGCTATATTTTATGTGCTCAATCAAGCACTTTAGTGTTCTATGATATGAAACAGAAGACATAATTTTGTCTTTATGAAAGTTTGAAAAACACTAAGAAGACAAGTTGAAGACAACAGGAAAATGTCATTAAAAATAAATCAGTATTTCAAGAGAACCCCCAATGTCACTGAAGTAAATTTCTGCCTCAGTGAAAAGAATTCCTTTATTCTCCCAAGAAGCTGAACTGTGACTATGCCTCTAATTTTTGGAAGTCTAAAGTATGCTGCAGATTTACTTGATGTTGTCTTCTGCCATCTTCCTCTATATATCCTACCTCATGGGAAAAGGAAAGGGGCAGGCAGGTTTTTTCAGGCACTTACTGATGTGTTAGATGGAGCTCTCTGTTTACTTTTCATTCTGTATTGGTGAAAAACTGAGTGAAAATTCTGCAGTGGAAAAGGAGTTTCCTCTTATTCTGAGCAAAAACCTAGGCTTCTGAACATGGAAGATTTTGGCTCAGAAACTGCAGACATGCTACTCAAGGCCAGATAATTTAAATCCAACCTCAACTCAGAGGCTGAGTTACCTAATGCTCCAGCATCTGGTCCTTATAGTGAAATCCAAAAGGCCAGCAACAGCAAATTGTCCCTGCATGTTGAAGCAGAGGAGTGAATACTCAAGGAAGGAGGTACAATGAAACCAGCTGCTGTGCAGGAAACCACCTGTAGCTTGGCCAGCACAGTAGAGAAAGGTGCAACTGCAGTCTCACTCCTTTCTCAAAAGACCCTTTGGGTTCCCAGCAGCAACTAGGCATCCTTGAAGACACAGAATCCAGGGTCTTCTTCTGAGCACTGGTCTTCAAAAAGAACTGACTCAAGCAGAAGTGGTCCCTGCAGTGCGCCTTCAGGCAAGGTGCTCTAGGGCTGATCCAGCTTTCCTCATTCCATGCAAACGATTTGTGGCAAAGGTTTGTGGTAAAGCTAAGGCTTTACCTGAAGTATTCAGCCCCCCTCTCCCTTTCAACAGGACCCTGACACAGCTGCCTGCATAAATTAACAGAAATATCCCAAAGCTATGTATTAAACAGCACCAATTGATAGGAGATTTTTGTCTCTGGTCTCCTGCTTTGATGACTGAAACCCAATGGTTTTGTGGTAGAAATTAGGTTAAAGTCTAACTGGCACTCCAGCAGTTTGTACTAACGTGGCAGCAGTGTTTCCCTGAGCTTCCTGCACTTGGAGGAAGTTCTTCCCATCTTCAACAGAGACTCAGTATTTAACAAGGGGGATAATGATAAAACACAGGTGAACATTCATATTTAGTAGCAGCAGGACTTCCCCATACACCATTTCCAGGCCACAGTAGTAAACATGTGATTTATATGCAGGCAGAATGGTTAGACTGGATGGCACCTACTTATGCTACTACACTAAGAAAATTACAGGACATGAAACTTTTTCCGTGGGCTTTTTTCTTTTTTCAGTAGGTTTCTAGTTTTTGTTTCCACCAACTCCTGGAAACACCAGCTTACCCTTTTTAGCCATGTTCAAATCTTTGAGACCTGATAAAGCTATAAAATTCTCAAATAGGTGTTTGTTCAGACTTTGATTTTCTAAACACTTGCCTACTTAATACACCCACATATTGTATTTATTACTATCTATTTTTTGTGTTACCCACACTTAATAGGATGGAGTAGGATTTTGCTAGTAATAGCAAACTTTACATCTTTTTCCCAGTATTTCTGCCAAATGTGCATAGAAGTCTGTCTGATAGATGTCCAACGAATGCTGGTGGTCTGTAACCACAACTTCTCAAACAATATGGAAAGAAATCTATTCTGGAATACCTTTGATGTGGTAGCAAATAAAGTATTTATTCACTGCGATGAAATAATAAGCATTCTTCAAACTATGAACAAAAACTTTCCGAACAATAAACAAAGACATCTGCTACTCTGTGCAGTGGGACCACATGGGTATCCCAAAATCTGATAATACCTTCTAAGTCTAATCTGCAATTGTACCTCTATTTTTGTCTCTGTGATGAAATGAAATGTTGTATGCAGGAGAATGCGTCCTATGGCTAATGCAGTTGGCACTGTGTGCATCCCCAACTTCCTCAGGCTCCAAGCATGAGGAAGTGCTCCTGCCTTGGCAGGTGAGTTTTCAGGTGTTTTACACTGCAGTGGTAGGAAGGAGTGTGCTGCCATACACCCAGCCCACTCAAGAGGTGACCTTTCTGGCTATTCCCTGACAGTACAAAGTTCACCAGGAAGTTGCCAACAGCAGTAATGGTAGGGTTTGCTTTCCCTAAATACATAGTTCTTTTTGAAAACAGCCTGGTTTGGGTTTGTTTGGAGGGTTTTTTTGCCTATGCCGCCTTCCGTGTAAAAAAGGGTTTTAATAACATTGCTAATCTGAGAAACAAATACGCATTTTTCACACATGATTTACTCATAACTGCTTCTCTTAAGCTCAGGTTCAACAGCCTTGTAGAGAAAAGTCCCAAAGGAATAAAATCTTTACTGTATGCTTCCAAACAGCTCTTTCTCCACCTTTCAAATTCTGGTGGAGTTTTTTTTTAGAGCAGAACAGCTTTGTAAAATTTGGTGGGTATGAATACCACCCAGCTTTCATTGAAACTCACCTTAAGCGCTTTTAGGAATGGAAATGTCTCAAGCAACCTGCATCTGGCACACTGAAGAAAGCAAGGTACAGAGGCCAATTTCCAGAAATTTCAACATCCCTGATCCCCTTTTGATACCCATATAGCTGCCTGAGACACACCTGTGTGTGCCCTTGCCCTGGAGCATTAACCGTCCTGGAAAGCTGCAGGGCTGCACCTCTGCCAAGAGCCCGTTCAGACTTATCTGCAGAATTACTAGGCAGAGTCACTCAGACCTTGTGACAGTTCAAGGCTGTGTGAAAGTTTGAGGGAACTGAGTGAGCCCAGAGCTTATGTGCAGAATGGAAAAGGAGATGGTTGTTATAAAACAGCCATCAAGGTGTTTGATGGTGTAAAACAGCACAAGCCAGCAATGGTTTTTGGGGTAATGTCATGCTCCTTTCCTTCCTGTTCATTCAGCAGAAGGGATCCTCCCTGTACAGTGTTAGGGTGCAAGTGAAATAAAAATAGCCTGTTCCCTGAAATGCTGTGGACAGCCTTCAGCTGGACAGGGTTTATTTTTTTTAGTTTTGGTTTGGTTTTTTTTTTTTTAAATTTGGTTTGGTTAGTTGGTTGGTTGGTTGGTTGGTTGGTTGGTTGGTTGGGTTTTTTGTTTTCAGGAAAAGGGGAGGGGCAGAGTGGGAGAAGGATTTTTCAGAGAAATCCCTTTGCAAGTCCTGCCACCTCAGGAAAAGGCAGCTGCCTGGCTATCTAAAGTCAGGGTGCTCCATGCTCACAGCCTGCATGCTTTGCCAGCACCTGAAAGAGTCTCAGTTTCTCTTGCTTGCACACCAGTCCCTGAGAGCAGTCCACCTGAGAAACACCACCATTACATGTAAAGCTGTGATCCTATTCAAATCACAGAATAGATACCTGTAAAATTATTTGGGAACTTTCTCACCTTTAGCCATCTAAAAATCAGGAAATTAGACAGCTGTTTTGGGTTCCTCTGCATTCAGAAACAGCCACTTTCAGGAAGTAACTCTTCCCACTTTTCGTGAACACTCATTTGAGTGTGATTCTAATTTTTTGCTAAGAGTAGGATAATGTGCTTCCCAGTAACTGTCAATCCCCACATGTAAGTCCCACTCAGTTTAAAACGGCTATTTAAGGACTTGCTAAGAACTAGACAATCAACACTCATAAAGCTATAATCAAACAAAAATGGTTGTGTCAATTCTTACTACTAATAAAAATATATCTGAAATATATTTTTATTTTAGAACATGAATATTTTGGCTGTAGAACCTAGATCACAAGAAGTTTGTCAGACCTGTTAGCAAGGGTTAGAGCTCTATCTTACCTCTGCAGCTATTACAGAAGTTGCAAAGTGACTTTGGAAGTCTCTGTCCAGGCCTGACATCTATGCTTCAGAGTACATTCTGGCAAAAAAAGCCAGAACGACAATCCTTAATCATGAAGATTTTCCTTTCAATAAGAGATAAATGAGAAATCTAACCAACTACCACAACAAAAGCTTAAAGAGTGACTTGGTCACAGCCTGTCACTACCTACATTTGGGCCACATTTCTGATACTATCTGCTTCTTTCAATCAAACAAACAAAGAGACATGATGTTGTTTAATGGCTGGAAGTTAAAACTGAACAGAATCAAGCCTACAATAATGATAAAATGAGGGTGACTGTGTACTAAGATGAGGATTGGTTGTCTGCCAGTGAAAGTTTTCTGATAAATAAAATTGATTTTTCCACAGACATACTGAAGCACAACTGTGGGGTTAATGCAGAAATTGCTAAGAAAGTTTGATAGTCCCTGGTATTTGGAGATGGTGGTAGTTACCAGCTTTTCTCCCAGATGCACAATAGTCTCTTTGCCTTAATCTTTAAAGCTCTCCGCAGGAATTCTTCATGTATTTCAGAAGATGGAAAGGAAGAGAAAGGAACATGGGGGAGGTATTACAGAATATATGACACACAGATATACTCAATGAATGAGTAATTCTCTAATTGGTCTGCAGCAGAAAACAACAGGTTGCTTGAAGCATACTACAACACAGAGATGCTTTATCTCTCTGATGTGACCCTGTTTGATATTTGCAATCATTATGATATGGCAGAATCTAATTTCTTCTCTAGTAGTAAAATCTGTAGCGAATATGAGAACAGATACTCAGAAACAACAACAAAAATTTAGTTGGCATCTCAAGAGGTATGGCAGACTGCACTAAAAGATAAACAAGAAACCTTTCTAGACTTCAAACCACAGAGGAGATAAAAAAATTTACTTTTTACTCATTTTCTCAGAGCTTCTGGTTTTCCTATCAGCAAAGGAATTGAGAACTAGATCCAAACTGTCCAAAAGAGGAGCATGCCAGGTACACTGTTCCCATCATTACACTTCATATTGAAAGAGGGCTGTGGTGCTTCAGGAGTGAACATGATCCCATGGATCACCGGTCAAAAAAAGATATTCCTGCCCCAGTCCAGTGAGAGCACAACTGGTAAAGGTGTGCAAGACACACTTATTTGGATTAGAAAATCGCCAAGTGGCAGTAGCCAAGGTTACAGCCAAGAAAAACAAGTGGAGGTTTATTAGTGGGGTCTTTGCAGGGTTCTTAAGATTCCCTGATAAAGGGGGAAACTTAGTTATAATGAGTCTGCTGGCAGGAACAGCACATATTTCCTCTGTCCAAGTGATTGGAGGATCTGGCTCGTATGATCTCTTATGTGATGACTAACGAGAGGGCAGCAGCTTTCCAGATGTGACGTTAGCCTGTAAAAATGCAAGATGTTCCTTTTACTGTCCCAGTCCATCCTTCTTTGTAGTGTATCCTGGTGCAAAACCATTTTTACATGCTTCACCAGAAAGCTAAACATCACAATTGGGGTAATAGCAGGTTGGGTCATGTACCTGATGCATGGTTAATCCACATTTCAGTCTCTCAGTTTTGAAAAGAGTAGGTTGAAAATAATCTCATGCAAGTAATTTGCAATGTGTAACACATCTAGGATGATCTGCTGCCTCATACAGACAGACCTTTTGATTATTCCATGGCAAATTGAAAAGATTTTTGAGAGATTTTCTACTTTAGCAGTTAGATATAGTGCCACCAGGACATTAGTTCTTCCCCAGTTTGCTACTCTTAACTGAAGGATGGAGAAAAAGACATTTATCCACTATTAAGACAGGCAAAAACTTTATCTTCCAGAAGCATCCTTTGGCAAAGAGAAAGTCTGATCTCTGTGTATCTCCAGTGATGATTGTGTCTGCAGCTACTCTTCATTGCTAGCTTCACTCTGCTTCCAATACCCTCATTTCCCCAGTCAAAATCATGTTTCTGTCTTGGCAGGGATGGTGGAAGAGTTTCTGGGAGGCACTGTGTCACACGTGCCATACAGCAGCACAAAGCACAAGAAGCAGGAAAACATATCATTTGCATTTCTATTGTTGATGCCTGACTTTTGGGTGGCCTGCTGTAATTCCAATGGCTCAGAACTTCCAGCACAGGCTTGGTGGTGTAATTTATTAATAAGCTAGAGATAAGTTAACTGCTGGCATTGAAGAGTAGTATATTTCCATCTCAGCCCCATGGGAATGGCACTACATGAGGGTCTACAATTTTCTACCAGCAATGCAGAGAAAATGCTTTTAACATCCATCTCAAGGGGAGTTCACTGAGGGAGTCACAGGACACACATCCCCTGGGCGTCCAAAAAGATTTTTCAGAAATGTGAGATATAGTGCAATTGTGCAATATAGTTAGAGAAAAACAAAACACTGGTTTCTAGTTGTTTTAAATACCTCTGTCTAGTCCAGTACTGCTGGGAAGGTGAGATGAGTTGAACAAGCATTATGGGAATGCAAAGTGTTATCAAAAATCCCTGTCAAGAGACTTTGAGAATTTGTTGAGTACCAGGGCAGCATGCCATACATGCACACAACAAAATTGGTTCATATTGACATGTTCAAAGCATAAACTCCTCTTCATGCAACCTTTGCACTTGTGACTAAACTTCTCAAAGATCCCTAAGTGTCTGATGTGGAAGCACTGACTCAGAACAGAAATTGTGATTGCTGTCTAACAGAGGAGACTTCCACCCTTCACCAACAGATACCACTTAGAGTTCAATTACTTGGCTCTTAAACATGCATTAGGGTGCTACTTGAGCTGGAGTAGTAATCCCAGATAAGATCATAAGTTGACACTGTACACATGCACACTGTCAAGAGAAGACAGGCCATGGTCTACGTCATTCATTTTCTAAATAGACTGGAGGAGGGATAGGAAACGAGGGACAGATAGAGGTGAAAATGCTTAACCAATTTCCTACTGCAGCAGACACAAAGCGTCCCCTGGTCCACCTTGTATCTCTGCCATTGTTTATGTGGTTGGTGCTCACCAGCTTTTCCCTCCCCACAGACTCAATGCTCAGAGCTGTGGACATTTTTCTGGAGCAACGTAAAAGGTGACGCTACAAAGAGAGAAACAATGGTGGGGACAGGATGGAGGTTCTCCAGCATGTCCAGTACCACACCAGAGGGAAAAGGGTTCCTCCTTACCCGTGAGCCATCATCTGGTTCATAGGTAGAAATTCAGCCTTCAAGAGCAAGGGTTAGAATCATACTTATAGAAATACTGGTATTCCATGAACAATGCATGTGCCTTGTACAGTTCATCAGGGCAGATACATGTTTAGTTGCTATATCAAATCACCTATCAGGTTTTGGGTTTTTTTCTCATCAACTGAAATTTTGTTTGGTTCAAGTCTTTCTAAAATATCTTTATTAAATTAGTAGAATAATTTTCTCTCTCCCTGTTTTTCTAAGTTTATGGCCAAGCAGGGGTTTCTTAAATTTTGGGAGGTGGGGATAATAAGGATAGCAAAGATTATTTCTTTGGATTTATGAGAAGAGTACACATCTAACATATATCAGATTGCATGGAAACACATATTTGCCTAAAATGTTGATTATTTTCCCCCAAGAACCTTGACAAGGTATTAATAATGATGTAGTCAAACAAATATTTAACCAACCTAAACTGTGTAGATTTTCTGGCAGCTTTAACAAAGTTCATCCTCACACCAGTCCCTGTCAAGCATTGGAATACTGCTCACCCTCAGAAAGGTTGCCACAGATGATTTAATAAAATTTAGATATAACATGGCTGAGAGGAAGCAAATAGGAAGGAGGCACATGAAAAATTCACACAAGCTACAGCCCTGCAAATTAATTTTTAGTGCAGGAGAAAGATGCTCCTGCAGGGCTTACAGCAACCTAAGGGCACCCTGCAGCACCAGCAGGACCAGAGGAGGGGGCAGGTAAAAGGTAGAACATGGAAGCGAAGAACAGCTGCTGCAAGCTGCTACCACCCCTTCAGAGGGCAGCACTTTGCTTTCCCTGACTCTTTTTTCTGGAATGTGGATTCCTCTCTGTGGTGGGGTAACAGCACTTTGGGCTTTCACTTTGTAGAGCTTTGAACAGCCCCACTCCACAAGCTCACCCAGTGATGATTTCTTGCTTTCTTCTGTGGTTGATGGGTGACTTCAAGGAAGGCATTGCCTTACAGAGCACGTCTGGCCTTCTAAGAAATAGGAAGGATTTCGAAACTCCCACCACCCTACAACCACAGTTCCTTTTAGAGATTATAGTTTTATCACCAGTTACTAAAACTGAGCACTTGCAAGCCTGCAGCTGTGTTTTTGTTACCACGCTTAAAACTGCAGACCCTGGAGCCACCAGGTGTTCAGGCCCAGTGGTGACCCCCCAGGTTTTTTCAGAGACCATCCTCCTTCTCCCAGGTCACCTCCAGGACCCCCATGCTTGCTCACCCTCCCTCTCTCACTGCAGCAGTACCCAAATTCTCTGCAAACTGAGGACAGCTTGTGCTCCCCACTGGCTTTGTTGCCACTTGCACCTGCCTCATGTCAGATAAGTCCTACCACTGGCCCCTCCACTTTTCATTTTCCAGACGTAAGACTGATAAAGAATGCAAGCAGCCATGAAAACTATCAGAAGGAACTTACTTTGCCCATTTTTTGCTCTCATTTGCATGGCAGCTCATCATTATAGCTTGGAAAGAAATATCTTTTGCAGCTTAGCAAAAAAAATCTACTCGATCACATTAATAAAAAATAATTATATAACAACAAGAAAATCTAAGCCCTTTAGCAGAAGTAACTTTCATTATCTAGGGTAGGTTTGTATGAATAATACTGTATTTTAGAGACTTAATAGCTTCTTAGGGGGAAAAGTAATTCAGACCACATAGCATAAGAGTAGTTAGCAGCTACTGGTTCTAAACAAAATATAGTTGCAAGTGTTTACTTTTTAATAGATAAGCAAAAATCTTGTGTCTTCCTGGAGCCCGACTGGAACTCAGATATTGTTTGACTTTTTCTCTCCTACAACACACATTTGAACTTATAAAGCTTTTGAAATCTTGAGCAAAACACTGCAAGTTAAACGTTACATGAGTCAAATGTACCCATTACCATGACTCCAAAAGAATGGCTTAAACTTAGATCTGTAATAAAATATTTTAATGAGGAATTAAAAGTAACCAGTGTTTACCACAGCTCATTTTCCTAACATACCTGCCACTTCTACGAAGATTTCTGAAGATAACACCACTTCCTGCAGCTTCTTTTTGTTAGTGGGTGATTGGGCTTTTTCCCCACTGGAGTAGCCCAGAGTATTTGGCATCTGTTCATTATTTACCTAGTGCAATCCATCTGGCAAGCACAGCCAGTTCTGCTCATTTAATCACAAGAGTAAACCAAGGCACATCGAACCAGAGCCTCGCTGCCTGTGCTGATGGCTTACATGGCACAATTTACACCAGGTAATGATATATCCAACAGTGTTAGACTGGTTTCCAGGGCTATGAAATAAGCTCGGGTAAAGCTGATAGCAGAGGGGGACACTGGAACTCTAGTCATCTCTGCTGACAGCACAGCACCTGCAGATTGGACCACTGACAGTCCTGAAAAATATTATGTAGGAAGGGAATTTGTTGTCAGGAGTCTAAACACTTTTTCTTATGTGAAAATGTGAAAAAAACCCCAACCACTGATCCACATAAATACACGTATTTGAGACATATTTAATAAAAATATATCAAAAATTCAAATACAAAAATGCAATATTTATTCTTGAAATTATAATCAGTCATACTCTCTAAATTAAGTTTTCTTCTTGTGAGCAGCCAAGAAACAATGACACAAGTTCAAGGATCTCAACTTTCAAAATTTTAATACCTAAATATAGATGACTGATCACAGACCTCATGAAAAAAATGCCAAAATTATCAGTTACCTCACTGGAGTAAGCATTTTACCCAAAATAATATGAGAATCCATGCAAGTAACAGCTGAGGACAAGCATCCTGAAAATGCACTTTTTTTTAGCTTGTAGATGAGAAGCAGCTACTTTTTTCTTTAAGATGGACATATCCTACAACATCTTATTTTTGACCTCTATAGCTTTCTCAGTGTCATGCTAAGACAGTCCAGAAAACTTCCTTGTTAAAAAAATAAGCCCTGTTTATATTAAAATTTGGTGTAAGCATGCCTTTAGAAACAACAGTATTGATGACACAAATAGCCTGAAATAATACCTATACTCTTTATTAAAAAGAATCTTTGGTTATTTTATTTCACACAGATTGATGTCACCATATCTTCCCTATTCTTCTATGTTTGGGAGCATATTTTTCCATCTTCAACATTATTCTTCCCCCTCTGTCCTCAGAACTATATTTTAAGATAGTGTGACATTAATTCCACAACAACAAATCATTTTCCTGAACCAAAATTTTATTTTCATTTCCATATAAAATCTAGTGCAATTATCTTTCCTTAAGTTATTTCCTCAAAGCTTTAACATTTGCTTTAGCAAAGCAATTTAATTTATTTAAATCTTTCTTGATTGTTCTGTAGTGTGTAAGCGCCAAAATGAAAAGGACGTGACAAATAGTAGTTTTCAGGATTTTATTTTTTAGTTACAGAGCTTGGAGTCAGTTTTAATAAGAACTGATGTAGTTCTATGAAAACTAGTTAAGAGAAAAGTATGTGTACCTGTGAAAGCAATGAAAAGATGCTGTAATGTTCTTTATTATGGCTTACTCCAGAAGTCATGAGGTTTAATTTTCTTTTCTCTTGAGCAAAGAAGTATTTTCAATTACATTGATTCAGACGCCACAAACTTTGAGACTCTGTAGTCCATCAAAATATGCTTCGTTTATTTTAACAGATAAACAAATGCAAGCTCCACCCTGGTCATGGAGCCAGCTGAGAGTGCATGTAAGTCAGTGCATTTGCATTCCTTCTGGAAAAGAAATTTCTGAGTAGTCTAGACATCATAATAATTTTAGAATATTCATACCACTTCTGCTGCAGCGAGACATAAATCGTGTAATATATAAGACTGTAGACCTCCCTCATGTTTTGTTTTCCTCCCCCTCAATTAAAAATTGTATGGAGAAGACAACTAGAAAGGTAAAATTTTATAATAAAAAGCTGGGTCCCCAATACAGGCAAGTTCTGTGGCTGATGAGAGATCAGAGGCTCTCACTTCGGCAAATGCTCTCCTGGGGAGGTTTGCCTGAAATACACATGGATAGAAGGAATTTAACTGGCTTTAACTCAGACACCTAAACCAATATTACAACAAAAAAGCACTAACCTTTTAGAAATCTATAGCAGAATAGCCATGGTTACTTTTTTTTCAAACTTAAGGACTCCAGTAAGTGTAAAATAATTTCTTTCCTGGCATTAACAGATTCTAGACTCTGCATTTCTTCTGGGTTTTACAGACCCCTTCTTTGGGAGACTCGGTGCCTACAGAGCTATTCTTCCTAAAAACTTTTCAACTTTAATAAAATCATTAAAACAGGACATTTGTAATGTTTGCACTCCAATGGAACTAGACATGGCAAGAATGAAAGAAGAGCCTGAATCCCCAAGAGCAAACTTTGTCCCCAAAAGTCTTCAGCTAAAACTATTTAACTTCATCTGTGCCCTTCTGTCTGGATTCTTCCTTGGCTAGACGGAGACCTCCATGGCCACCAAAATTTTCATGGAATGTTACGCTGTTGTTACACAGTGTGAGTGGCCTCTCTTTCCCAAAATCAGAAGTAAGTGGAACTGGGACAACTGAAAGAAGGTGTTATGCCAAGACAAGCTGTTTCCTCCCTGCATGTAACGACTGTGTTTTGGGGACCATGCTCTTGAACCACTGCAGGTTTTGGTTTCTTTCTTTGTTGGTTTTGGTATGGCTTGATTTTTGGTGAGGAGGGGAGAAGCCAGAAGTGATTTTCTGGAAGAAGCAGCTAAAAGCTTCCTCTGTGCCTGGCAAAAGCCTGTCACTGGCTGGCTTGGGAATAGACACACTGTTAAGCCAATTAGGAAAGCTGGTAACGCTTCTATGATAACATATTTAAGAAATGGAAAAATCATAGAAATTTCTCTTTTTTCCTTGCCTCTGAGGCATAGGGAGGGGGCTACTGAACCCCTTCTTGGTGGGGCTGGGGCTACTTTCTGGTGCCGTGGCCAGGCCCCCTTCCCAGCAGGCCAGGCCCTTTGCAAGGTGGCCACCAAGATCATGCCGCAGGACGCCCATCCTGGTGCAGTGAGCAACCACATGGGCCTTGCCAGCCATCGTGGTGCTGGCTCCATTTAGTGCCTCTCCTCACAAGAGGTGCCAGAAAGGAGAAGTTGTTGCCGCCGTTTCTGCCCTTCTGTTTGCAGTGCAGCAGGCCGGGAGCAGGCACACGGCTGCTGCCATTGTGGCACAGCCAGGGATGGACTTTGCCTGCCTGGCCCCTTCTAGCCTGCTGCACTGCAAACAGAAGGGCAAAAGCAGCAGCAGCAGCTTCTCTTTTACAGTGCCCTGCACAAAGAGAAGCACGAAATGGAGCAGTGGCACGGCCCACATGGTGCCAGCCGGGACCATGTGACCAGCAGCGAGAGGCACAGCAAACAATCCCAGAGCCTGGACGAGATCCATCTTCCAGTGCTGCAGAAATCTGTAAAAACTTTTCAATTGATAGAATTTGAGAACAAACAATCCTACAGACATCGATTCTCTCCCAAAACAGAGAAAAGGGAAAAGATGGACATGGGAGGAGAGCAACACTAAGGTCAGTAAAGGGGTAGGAGGAGGTGCTCTGGACATTGGAGCTGAGATTCTTCTGCAAGCCATGGTGAGGACTGTAATATAACAAACTGTTTCCCTGTAATTCATGAAGTGCATGGAGGGATGGAGAATTCACCCACAGCCTATGGGAAAAAGGTGTTCGTGCTGGAGCGTATGGGTGCTAAAAAGCAATGATCTGGTGTTATGCTTGAACAGAGAGAGAGAGAACCTTTGCTTCCAGAGTTAGAGGAGGAAGACCCTTGCTGCTAAACTGGAACAGCTCATCCTTAAAATAAAACCCCATGAAATAAATGGCCCATGAAAAAACAGTTATGAGGAAACTGCTTTGCCCATAGGAGGGACTCACAGCAGGTTGGGTGGCACTGCTACTTGTGAAAATTAGAANCTGCTTATAAAAATTAGAACCACATTGGAGAAGTTCACAGAGAACTGTCTCCCGTAGGAAGGACCCCACAGCAACAGCAAAGACTCCTCTCCCTAAGCAAATCAAATAAAGATTTTTAGAATTGGCTAACTGACTAAAACTCCATATTTTGTCTCCCTGCACTGTCGGTGGCAAAGAAAGAAAAGCTGGGTGGGGAGGAAAGGTGCTCTAAAAGTGTATTTTAATTCTCATTATCCTCTGTTAATCCTGTCAATGTTTTTTTTCTTTATACTTTTAAAGTTTTGAGCCTGTTTTGCATTTAAAGTGTTTCTTCCCAATCCTTACTTCAACTCATGAACCCCTTTTTAATTTTTCTCCATCTTCTACTCAACTATAGCAGAGGAGAATGAGTGAATGATTTTTTGTGGGTGCCCTGGTGTTTGGCCAACATCAACCCTTAACACTTTCTCATAAAAGCATGGCAGCTCCTCAGCTTTTATTTTGCACAGTGGTATGCTCTGAACTGATTTTCATCCCCCTCTCTCAAGATACTGCACAGACAAAACTAAGCCACAACAGACCTACTTTTACCACAGCACTGGCCATTACTGTGGTTACAGCCCAAGGCACAAGGAGAATCCCAACATGAGATCTGATGTAGTATCCCTGGTCTCAGGAGCCAGACACAAACTATAGACCTAAATATTTCCTCCTGAAATACAGTGTTCCATGAAGCTAATGTGTTTTGTCAAAAACTAAATGGTGGGGGTATTTTAATGAGAAATTTATTCTCAAAAATCTTTAATGTTCAATCACCATTTAAAGGTGGAATTTTTCTTAACTAAAATTAAAAACTTCAGTTTCTGTTACAGAACCTTGAAACAAAAGCCTTCTGATTTCTCTGTCCTTGAAAAATATCGCTGTTTTGATTTTCTATCTTGTTTCTTGCTGAAATGAGGAGGAACTTCAATAAGGCTTTTACGTTGGACTTCCGAAGGGCAGACTTAGGTCTATTTAGGAGACTTATTCTGCGAGTTTCTTGGGAAGCAGCCCCTGAAAATGAGGGAATCTGGGAAGGTGGGCGTGCTTCAAAACAGAGATCTTGAGGGCATAGGAACAGACTGTTCCTGTGTGCCAAAAGATGAGTCAATTAGGCAAATGTCCAGCCTGGATGGGCAATGAGGTTTTGAAGGAACTTAGGAATAAAAAGAGGATGTATTGTCTTTGGAAGGAGGGTCAGATCTCTCAGGAAGTATTTAAGGGGGTTGCTAGAGCATGTAGGAAGAAAATTAGAGAGGCCAAAGCTCCATTCAAATTTAATTTGACAACTTCTGTAAAGGATAATAAAATATGTTTTTACAAATACATTAATAACAAAAGGAAGTGTAAGACCAACCTTTGTTCTCTGCTGGATGTGTAACTGTAAATGAGGAGAAGGCAGAGGTGCTTAACACCTTCTTTGCCTTGGTCTTTAGTGGGAAGACAGGTTGTCCTCAGGACAGCTGTCCTCCTGTGTTTGCAGATGGTATCAGGGAGCAGAATGGTGCCCTGCAGAATGGTTATCCAGGAGGAGGCTGTCAGAGAACTGCTGAGCTGCTGGATGGGACCAGATGGGATCCATCCCAGGCTGATGAAGGAGCTGGCAGATGAGCTTGTGAAGCTGCTCTCCATCATTTACCAACAGTCCTGGCTCAGGTTGGTGAACAAGTGAACCTGGTGAGGTTCCAGATGCCTGGAAGCTAGCCAGTGTGATGTCCATTCACAAAGAGGGTAAGGAAGGAAGATCCTGGTAATTATAGGCCAGTTAGCTTGACCTTTAGTACCCAGTAAGATAATGGAACAGTTTATAGGGAGTACATAGCACTTACAGGATGGCCAGGGTATCAGACCCAGCCAGCATGGGTTTAGGAGGCTCAAGAATGAAAGAAGAGCCTGAATCCCCAAGAGCAAACTTTGTCCCCAAAAGTCTTCAGCTAAAACTATTTAACTTCATCTGTGCCCTTGAGCCGCATCCAGAGGAGGCAACAAGGCTGGTGAGGGGTTGGGAACACAAATCCTGTGAGGAACATCTGAGGGAGTTGGGGTTGTTTACCCTGGAGAAAAGGAGACTCAGAGGTGACCTTATCACTCTCTACAACTCCCTGGAAGGTGGCTGTAGCCAGGTAGGGGTTGGTCTCTTTCTCCAGGCAGCAACTGACAGAATGAGCGGACACAATCTTAAGCTGCACCAAGGGAAATACAGGTTGGAATCAGGAAAAAGGTTTTTATGGAAAGAGTGATAAAGTACTGGAATTGTCTGCCCAGGGAGGTGGTGGAGTCACCATCCCTGGATGTGTTTAAAAAAGGCTGGATGTGGCACTTGGTGCCATGGTTTAGTTGAGGTGTCAGGGCTGGGTTGGACTTGATGATCTTGAAGGTCTCTTCCAACCTTGTGATTCTGTGATTCTGTGATTCTTTAACAGAGCCTGGGAGCTGAAATGCAGAAGGGGGGAAGCTGCCTTCTCTACAGAAGGCTGGCCATGGGTCAACCCTCACCTGATCAAATTCATCAACACATGTCAGCTCCATGGAGAAACAGCCCTAGACTTCTTTCAGGTGATCCACCAGCACCTTCCCCTCAAGCCTGTTTTTCCCATTCTCACGCTTTGCATCCCAGAATGTTCCAGTAGCAGCTTATCCCCTCACTCCTCTTCCCCTCCTCCTCCCCCTCTTCCTCCTAGGTATATTTTTTCAATTGCTTTCCATTCATGAGTACACTTCACTTTGTTCCTCTGCACAGAAGCAACAAAGCCAAAACAGAGCTTCCTTGAGGGTTTTCCTTCATCAGAAATCTTCTCAATGCTCACTTGCTATTGAAACAAAACCGAAAGTTGGGGTTCCTGGGTGCAGTAATGGTCCTATTTTGTTTCTGCTTTTGTTGCAGCAAGTAAGCTTCGAAATCTTGCAACATGCACAGCCCCAGATTATAACTGACAAATTGGGCAAGTGTACTCTTGGCTGCTTGGCATAATATATTATGTTAGGGGCTACGTACAAATGATACACAGATTACATGTCATCCATATATGCATTTCTCCAACGCCAATCTGGAGCACATAAGAATAAAAATTATTTTACCAATGCTTGGAATACTTTCACATTTCAGCACCTTGCTCTCAACTCTGACAGTCAAAGTCACTACAAGTTGTCTTGGAATACAGCCAACATTTTGCACTCCTCATCTGAGAAATGCAAAACCTGTGCTTGCTTTTAAAAATACCATAATTGAGAGTTTCCATGCCAAGATTAACACCTGAAACAAAGTTCAGAGACCATCTTGGAGTGAAGTAGGGAGACTTTTTGTGTGGGGAAAAAAAAAATCTATTCCCAATCACAGGGAGACACTACAGAAATATCAAATATCAAAACATTTTAAATGGAAGAAGTACTTGAAACTTAGATATGACAGGAAGAAAATTACATTGTTTCCCCATGGAAATATCTTTTTATTACTGCTTCTTAGATCATTTCATCTTTTCTTTTTTTTTTTTTTTTTGTCTGGAAAAGGAAATGGGAAAAAGTTAGAATTCCATTATTCTTTTGCTGGTGTTGTTTTCATGGCTTCCTGCACGGACAGGGCTAAACACAGTTTCAATGGCATGACATTATAAAAAACCTTAAGACTTTTTAAAAATTCAAATCCAAAATATTCCAAACACAGAACATTAGCTTTTTCACAGGAAGACCAGCTTAAGCCAAGAAACCAATATAAAACTAAGCAGATAGTTTCATGAGCCCTTTCCACAGAAGCTGGCAAGGCTGTCAACTGGCAGTACCACTCTGAGACTTGGCATCTAAGTACCATTCCCAGCAGTGTTCCAGTACTCCTTTATACTACTGAAGACATCTTTACCTCCATATGTCTCTATATTGCAAATGCAAAAGGTATAAAATACCTTTGTTCTATCTCTCATATTATTCATACATGTATGTGTGTCCATTTTTTGCTCCAGATGGAAGCATTTTTTTCCATACTCACTTGCAAAAACTGTAGAAACTCACTTGAAGTCTCCTTTACTGGCATTAGTATTGAACACACATCCTTCAGTATTAAATTTTAAATAAAGAAATTTACAATGCAATACATCTTGAAAATCACCAGCTCAGTACAAATAATAATAAGGAGAAGAAAGCACCTCTCCATCAGTAAATGGCATTCCTTAAAGCTTGAGGCAGTTAATTTGAAATACTGCAAGTTAGATCTCGTGCCTTACCAAGAGCCCTAGGATTCCCCTAGGCTGTCACTGTGCTCCCTCATGGCAGACCATCTCTTTCAGAAAATCTAGGTTTCACTCATAAAAATTAAGACATCTCCAAAGCCTGAAACTGCTTTTTGCCTGGTGTGGCAGACGAGACAAATGTGTGTGTGTGTATTTTCACAATGTCCACATTCTGAATGGGTAAAATTAACCACAAACATTCTAAACAATTCACCAACAAAGTCTGGACTTAGAAACTTAGAGTGGTTTGCATTTCCAACCACCGTATATAAGAAAAAAGGTCAGTGCCTCACAATCAAGAAGAGACAGGTACCAGAGAAATCCACTTCAGAAGGAGAGATCTCTCCACCAAATGTGAAATGAGTACAGCCTTTCTAACAGAAGCAGAAGCTCTGCTTTTAAGCCAGACCCTTACTGGTTCATAGAAACCTCTAAAAGAATCAATTTTACATGGTTGATGTTTTAGTCTCTTAGATTAACACACTATTTTCCTTCCCATTCCTTGACATTTCATCTCATAGCAAGCTTCAAGAGATGCTGTCCCTGGTCACCAACTGGGAAAGAGCCAGGAGTTCTCATTATCCTGGATATGTACATGCATTTAGCTGTGGCCACACATTAGCAGGCAAATACCTTCCATTTTTTTGTGCTGCCAAGTAGAAATAATATCTGCAACCTGTAAGTGATTTAAGGCTCATCTCAGCCACTGAGCTCCACATCTTGTGTTGAAGATTGCAGGCACTTCACATGGTGCTCCTGACAGGGCAGTCTTGCAGCTGATCTTTGCATTTGAGGCCTTTATATTCCTCCTCTGAAAGAGCATTACTAGTCTGTCAATATCCCATTGTGTCGTTATGCTGAAAATTGTTTTGTTTAGGTTGGGCCGCGCCAACGGCTTTCTGAGTAAACCCAACAGCTTTTGCATTTAAATGATCTACTTTTTAATGTTCAGGCTCCTTCTATTCTGTTTCCTTTGTTTGTGTTAAAATATTCTTCTAGTAAATACTTTGTTTTTCAAATGGAGCCAGTACGAAGAATTTAAGACAGGCAAATGGAAATATTTTCGCAAAATTACCAAGAAATGTAGTAATACTGTGCATGAGTTCCAGGAATTACTGAAAGTCACTTGGTATTAATTGCTTAGTAATACAGTGCTTGAGGTTTCCTGTCACTAGTTCAGTTTGCCGAATCTAAAAAATTTAATTTCAGTTTCACATGCTTTGCAAAAGCCTATTTCTACCTGATCATTTGCAAAAAAGAATTGACCTGGTATTCAAAAAGATTGAAGGGCTTTCCTTAATTCACTTTGTGACCAAACTTCTTGTAAAGCCCTACCATGACAGCAAGAACAACCAGGATAACACAGAGTTAAAATGCAAATAGGCATCATTCTCCCATGATGTCAGACAATTTTATTGCTATTGCTATTGCTGAATAATTCAACTTGCAGATGCTAGTTCATGCTGGATAGATGGCTCCTCAACCCCACAAGATCTCCACATCCCCCTCTAACTCAGACACCTTCTGCTAAAACCACTGCATGGCTTTCAGGAGAAGAGGGAACTGAGTTCCTCAGCAGGAACACACAGACACTCCTGTTCCCGATGGAAGCACAGCAGAATGTCTGAAGACACCCTGCCTACATGGCTGAGGACCACAGACTCATGCAGTCCACCACGGACTTGGGAAGACCTCTGCCCTGAGCAGACTCAACCATGGGGTCAGACCAGGTATCTCAGGGCTTTTCATCCTATTTGGGCTGACAGTACTCAGGGGGCTGACAGTATTCTAGGAAGAAAGATGGCACAACCTCTCTTGGCCCCTCTTGCATTACTGGGCTGTCTTCCTGGGGAAAAACCTTTTCCTTCTCATCAGGCTGAATATCTCCTGTTGCAGTCTATAGCCATTGCCCTTCATTCTCCTGCTCTTTGCTGCTCTGAGGAGCAGCTTCTCAATAACTTCCTCACTGATATTGTCAGAAAGGCGCAGTAAGAACAGGGCTGCTCCATGGTGGACCCAAACAGTGTGTCCCCAACACAGGCAATGCCCACAGTGTTTGAGAGTGAGCAGTAACGCTGCTGCTGACAAACAAAGTAAGGTACCAAGACAGTTATGGGGTCCATGAAGGGAGTCTACTTGCAAATCACAGTAGATGGAGCTGAGTGCATATGTAGCACTCAGCCAGGGTGTAGCTCAAGCCAGAATAGCACTTTGGACTTTTTGGTTGGACCAGAGGTGTCCAAGGTTCCTTCCAACCTCCACAATTTATGACAGATAATTTCAGACCTCATGGTAGAGAAGTACTGAAAAGTAAAACATCCAGTCACTGGATGATTGCAGACTGGTGGGCAGAGAATGAACTCAGAGAAGGTGCACAGTGGTCAGAATCAAAAGAGCAGACTGTGTGTGATTAGTTCCCTTGTGGAGTTTCTAATGCAGTCTACTTGCAGACCCAAATTCTGTGACAGGATCTCTTTTGAGGAAAGTAGGTTCCTCAAACTTTTCAGAAACAGCTTGCAATGTATCAGGAGAATCATTGTTACTGTTATGCACAGTGTGCATCTCTACTTATGTCTCCTCCAACAAGCCTAACAGTCATGACTTTTCCAAGCTTGGGAGAAATAGTAATATTTGCAAAAGAAAGGCAATCTTGTCAAGGAAGCAAATGCCATTGGTATCCTTATCTGGGGAACTATCTCCAAATGATCAGTTTAGTCCAAACTGAGAGTTTGTGAAATCCCAGATGAAAAACTTGAGAACAAAAGCCAGGTGTACTGACCAAAAGGAGAAAACAAGGCAGTAGCCTTTATACATTTACAACAAAACAATGAGCAGGATATATATTGCTCTGTATCAAATTTCTGTCCCAAGGAGACACACCTTACACCAACACACCTCCTTGTTTCATGTGCTGCCACTCTCAGGCTTGTCTGGTTACAAAAATGCCCCAATGTCTCAAACCCGGACAGATCTGATACTTCCGGGAAATTACACGTGCTACCCTTTGCATGTTTCCTTAAAGGGAGACAAGTTAGGTCATGTACTCTTCCTTGAAGACCCCTATTTTAAAGGAGTAGTATTTTTTATGCTGTTAAAACTCATGTCTTTGTACCAGCCCAGCACTCTGATGTGATTTCTACCACGTGGGTAATGTCAGCACTGACATGGAGTGGTGTGGCCACCAGCCCTGAGCCAGCACCCTGCAGCCTTTCAAGAATGTTTTAAAACTCAGGTCTGCTGGGAAGAAGGCAAACATGCTAGTACCCTCTCAACAAAGGCAGAAGAAACAAGATAAAACAGTGAGAGGTAGTGCAAAGAAGGGACCAAAAGAAATGTTCCAATTCTACCACTCTGTGTCTACTGGGGAATTCTGAAAACATGGATAACAGTCCATAGCTCAGACAATATGGCTTCTGGAAACAGGAGGTTGGGACAGCTTTTTATTTTACTTTTTATTTTTATTATTAGTCCTAAGGAATAGGCAGTAGGTGGGAGTTTTGAGAGTTTTTTGAAACTGGCAGAGATGTTGGTGTGATTGGCATGCTTATATAAATAGAGTATGTGTAAAACAGAAAGAATAGCCTTCCTGCCCTCACTGGGTATGCTCCCACCACAGATTCCAGCTCCTACTTCTCATGTCCTCCCTTCCCACCCATAGCTCTCCTCTTCTGCCCAAACAGTTAACTTGAAACAATGTCTGTTTTTGCACAGCACCTCAAATAAGGTGGTGCAAACCCACAATTTCTCCTAGGACTGACCTGCCGGGGAGGCTAGGCACACTAACCCTTGTATGACAAATATATCACCAGGAATAACAGCCTGATGGATGGTAAAATGGTTCAGCTGAGAAGCAATGATATTTTTTAGAGTTGTCTACGAAGAGCAGTGTGGACATTGTACTGTCCTGTGCTTAGAAGAAGCATGTACGTAAAGAACTTTATGAGGAAGGGGTAATGACATTGTTTTGTGGACTTGCAAGTTTGTCCCACATTGATAATGCTGTGTGTAGGGCACAGGTCTGAAGGAAGGAGGAATAACTGCATTGTGAAAGAGAATGTCTGGTCATCTGTTTGTGGTCTTTGCAGTGAGTAGCTTTAGGGAGACATGGATGACTAAAACAGGCCATGAGTTCTCCCATTCAATGTTTTAAAGAGCAAACCCCTTCAAATTTATGCACCTCTGCATCTTCCTGTTTCACACATTGCTGTGCAAATATACACAGTAATATATATATAAAATATACATACATCTTTTACACATTTTAAAAGTGTCTTTTATCAGGCAAAAGTTTTACATTTGCAAAGATCACTAGAAGTTTTTTAACTCTTAAAATAGAAACAAAAATGTAAACTGATTCCATAGTAGACATTACCCAGAAAGCAAACAAATGAGAAATGTTTCATCTTTTTTTTTCCCAGAACAAAGACAAATGAAAAGACTACCTCATAGTTTATTCTCAGAAGAGTCTTTTCATCAGGTAACACAAGCCAATACTGAATGTTTACAGTATCCATGAGCCCTTGCGTCTGTTAAACAATTTTTTTGCTTAAGCTCTAAGCAAATAGCTCTTTGCTATTAAGCTCTGCAGCTTTATTCAGGTCATTTAGGGAAGAATATTTTTGGGAAAACATGAACAGGTGCATTTCTTCCTTTCTGATACTCTGTAGACAGCCAAGCTTTTGAATGTGATGTTTCTAAAGCAGGGGGGGGAAAATCAGTTAGCTAAAATGAACCCAGACTTCAGGAAGTCCCCAGAAGACTCAGAGATAGCATATGCATGGAGAAGGAGAAAGTTAACTCTTTTGTGGTAGACGTTTAATTGCACATATTCAGGAACATTACAAGAATTCCATCACACAGCACAGTTGCTGTGGCACTGGAGAAGGGATGAGGCCGTATCTTTATAGGAGGCCTGCAAACTGTGGGTGTTTGCATCAGGAAAAAAAAAGCACAGCTTAAATAAAAATGTTAGTATTTAATACTGAAATGCTAATTTCACAGCAGCAAGTTGAGGAGAAAAATGGAGATCCCAACCTATGTTTTCCAGTTTTTCACCCTTTTCCTGAAGCAAAATATGGCACAGTATCAGAAGCACAAATAAGAGCACAGGTTGGGACAGCATCAAGGTTTTCCATATCTTGGACAAAGCAAAAAACATTCAAAAGGAGATATTTAAGGAAGACAAATACCTGTCTCAAGATTCAGTTAAAATCAGGTGAAGAAAGAAAAAGAGTTGAAAAAAACATAGTTTTTAGTTTTTTCACACTTCTAGTCAGAATTTGGACAGAGAAGGGAGACAGAGCCTAACAGGTATCACTTAACCCTACTTCTTTATCTAACTCCAGGAGAAATCTGTGGCTGTGAACTGTGAATAGATGCCATTTTCCTGGTGTTTGGCAGCTTTTAGAGTCTTCTACCTCCTGAAATTTCCTCCTCTGCCTATATTTCTAGTCACTGGCTTTGGTGAATTGGTTATCTGACACCTGACCATGTGAAGCTTTCATCGGGGGTTTACGTGGCCCTGAGATCCAGTAGTGACTGAGCACCATTCTAACATCACTGGCCCAGCAATGACTGGTGATGACTAAGTTCCTTCTGTGAAACAATTGGTTTTTCTTTTGTAAACATATGAAGAAGATCGGAAAGGATGCAGTCTTACCAGTCTAAGCTGTCCTTTCTCTGATGGCATTTCAAGCTTACCAGAGCTTTGAGGTGAACTTGCTGAGACATTTTTCTTCCAATTAGTTCATTAGACCAATCTTTAGAATTTTTTGGATATACTCTGCTCCCTTCAGCACCTCTGCTGCAAGGTTCCCTGCTCATTCCTCTGGATCTAGACAGGTATCACAGCATCCTTCAGTGTCTGGGATTATATTTCCTTGAGCACATTCAGTTGCTGTTGAAGTGAGGAATACTCTCCTTTCCAGAGGAGTTCACCCAGCACAGTTCTTATAAATGAGGTTAGCATAGCAGCTGAAAGTGAAAAAGAATAAATTGACACTATTCAACAGCCCATCACATCCACAACAGGAAACAATTTACAGAAATTTCACCTACACAGTTCTAAAAGCAGTTATGCTGGGTTTGGCAATTCAGATATATATTTATATGGTTGATCTGCTTATATATCTATTTCTTTCATTTTAGTATCAGTCTTGCATCAGCTTCTATTTTTTTCAGGTGCACATCTTAGTAATTTTGCCCCTGAGGCAAATTATGACTGCATATGTGTGAAACCCAAAACTCAAGTTAGTTAATATAGCAAATAAAACCCTGATAGAGGAAAGACCTTCTATCTTGAATACATGTAAAATGCAACTGTCACCACTTTGGTCCTAAAATGTAAAAGAAATTTTTTTGTGCTTGGGTCTATTCCCTGGTAATTTGCAGCACTGTTTCAAGTTCTGTGTCCTGTTACTCCAACTCAAGACTTCATCAATTTTTTACATGAGTGTAAGGGAATCAGACATGAGACTAGATATGAGAACTAGACAGAGCTTCCAGGTCTAGGGTCCCCAAAGTAAGAAGGTCATCAACCTAATGGAGTGAGCCCAGAGGATGCCACCAATTGATCAGAGGGATCGAGCACCTCTCCTACCAGGAAAGGCTGAAAAAAATGGGATTGTTCAGCCTGGAGAGGAGAAGCTTCCAGAGAGACCTCATAACACCTTCCAGGGCTACAGGAAAGCTGAAGAGGGACTATTTTACAAGAGTGTTTAATGACAGGACAAAGGGGAATGGCTTTAAACTGAAAGAGAGTAGTTTTAGATTGGAAAGATATTCTTTACCATGAAAGCGGTGAGATACTGGCGCAGGTTTCCCAGAGAAACTGTCGATCCCTCCTCCCTGAAAGCATTCAAGGCCAGTTTGGATATGGTTTTGAGCAACCTGGTGCAGTGGAAAGTTTCCTTTCCTCTGACTAAAGAGAAAACTACCAAGTCTTAAAAGTCTCTTCCAAACGATTCTATGGATCTGAGATTCCGTAAAACCCTAATTTGTCTCAGGTTTATATAGCTATGCTGCAACATATGCCTCAAAATTTATGGATCTCAGCCCTATCTGCTGGCCAATATGAGTGGGAGAAGCTCAGCACATGACATGCTAATTGTTTCAGGTATGATGACATATGGCAATGAAGCTGGGATACAAGGTAAGAAGGAGAAGAAATTCATGGTGCTGTAAAATTCTGTTGAGATAAAAAAGGGTGACAGGTACATCTATATTTTCCTAAAGAGGAAAAGCAAGATTTGCTCTTCACACTGGTACACACTAATCCATGGTAACTTCTGCTGAGATGTATTAGGTTGCTGAACCTCTCCAGTAGCATCACCTGACAGGTACCTCCCTCCCTTTCTTTCATGTTTGCTGCATGACATATGTGAAGCACTGACAACACATTCTTTACACATTTACCTTTAATCAACACTGCAGCCTCACTCATCTGCACAACCCCTTCTCTGACAGAAAAACAGAATAAAAACTCTCCCATGGGTAGCAAGAGCTTGCAATACCCAAACTTTCAAGTCCTTTTATGACTAACGTTTCCAAAAATTTGCAGGGATTGAGAACACACACACCCTTAATCCTCTGTTTGTTGTGTCTGTAACAATGAAGTCAGTCCCTTTGAATTCCATTTATCATGCCACCACTGCCAAGGCAAACCAGTGCACCTATCAGCGCTGCATTAAAACTGCCCAGGTGCAGCAGTTTGCAGGAAATTTCGTGACTGATGGCTGAGAGCCCATCATATGAACATCTAATCTCATGCCCAAGTCTTCTGAGAGAAACTTTTGGAGTTCTGTAACCCAAGCGACTATTTCTTATTTTGTAGTAAAAATTTTGTAATTCTTTCATAAGGAATTGGAAATTTACAAAAAAATTCTTGAGATAAGACTCCATCTCTTCCCAGAACCATGTCTTTCAACAGAGAGAAAGAGAGAGCAAAGATAATTATAAATTCCTTGCTAATCCTTCCAACAACTCCTCTGAGTTTGCAACACAAAGGTGCACAAAAATGAGAATGAGCACATGCAACTAACAAAATTAATTCATATTCAAGGGTTTGTTTAATGCTACAGAACAAAGAATAGCTCAAGCTGGAACTCAATCCCAATTCCTATCTATCTTTTTTGTCTTCTTACCTGACATGTACAAACAGAGTGTTAATTTATTGCATAGGAATTGTCTTTCACAATATCTCTATTACTTGAAGATAGTGAGCATGGAGTATATGTCTACAATCTTAGTCAGGAAAAAAACATTGCAAAATGAAAGGATGAATGTACAGTATCAGGGTTTCTCCATCTTCTAATAAGCTAAAAATATCTCTAATTGGTTTTCAGTGTCTATGTTTCTGCTATACTAGAAAACCTTACTATCAGTTCTTGTAGCTTTAGGTATTTATACTCCAGAATTACTACTAATCCTGATTTCAGTTTAAACTTTGTTGATTTTATGTTCCTTTCTACTGTCTTGACTTGCATTGAATTTTCTTTTCTGGAAGAGAATTCTTTAGTCTGTAGGAATATCTGAGAAGCTCAACTCAAGCTGGCCCCTGATGATCCTCATGTTGTTCATACCCCTCCTATTGGGCATCAGTGTCTTCATATTGTCTAACACCTTGTTGTTTCAGCTTATGAATCACAGCCACATAAAGATCCTTAAACATGTAAAAAAAATCCATTTTCCCCCTCACAAATCAGAGACAGAGTTAGAAGTGAAAGAGCCTGAAACATTTCAGTCTCTCCCGCTGACCCTTCTCTGCTTTGTGAAAATAGGAACCTAAGCACTGTCTACTTTCCTGATGGAGCTTTTCCTTTCAGTACCAGAGGCACTGTCATTGAACCTAGGAGCTGGGAGATAAGAACAGCTAAGGACCTCAAAGGTCTTTGATCTTAACCTCTAAGTGTAAAAAATGAGTGAGCAAGTATCACAGTAACATAAATTTGGCACTGAAATAACCATGACACCTTACTGTGTTCATTTTCAAATGACAGACAGCTGGGAAAGCTGGGAAATGAAAGCAGCTGTCTTTCTGAAAAAGAAACAGGAATTCTCTGAGGTGTGTCAAGATGATGTACATCTCCTTTCAGCATGTGTGTTATTGCTTAAGGAGGTCTGACAGCATTTCCAAATTCACAGGACCATAGTTTTTACCAGGCTGCACAAGGCAAAAGAGTAGTCTACAAGACCTGAATTTCATCCAGCAACTGATAGACTTTGTTTCATTATTATCTAATTGCTTTCTCCTTTCATGACAAAATCAAGAATAATGATCCACTAGTGATAATGATCCAAGCCCCTACAGTATGTGTGGGTTTTGAAGGTTTCTTTTTTTATATGTAAGCTGCCTTTTCTGACGCATAGAAATATGTCTATGACACTTTATAAACAGAAAAAGCAGAGAAATGGAATTGTAGGCTCTATCTTCCCAAACTTTATGCTTTAGAGGTGACTGATAAAATCTCTAAGTGGGAAACATTGGGCTGGGTCCCTAGCTAGGCCCCATGAGCCTAGGCCTGTGTTAACTTCCACCACATTTTACAACAACTGGTGGTCTGCATGGCATTCTGTGGTTACACTGCCACTTCCACTTTACCCACGAGCACAGCCTTGACACGTGTTACTCACCATGGTAAGTGATTTTTCTTGGCACACGCATACATCAAAACTAATTATTCAGAACAAGATTGTCACAGTATTTACTCAGCTGTGATTGTAGTCCCAGGTGCCAACAGAAACTCAGCAAAGGTACAAGTTCCCATGTCTCTGATTTGGGTACATCAGCCAGTAAGCAACACAAAGGTGCACAAGAAGTACCACTCATCTCCACTGAAGCCACCCAAATGAAGAAGGTGGGTTTGCTGTAAGTCATACTGTAATCTGTCCACTGATTTTAACAATCCTGGCTGAACTGCTAGTGCATCTAGGTGGGTGAAAAAATGGGGTTTAAGTTGGACTGAGAGATTTTTAAAGCAACTGGTAAGGTTGTTTCTCTGGCAAGAAGATCCAAAACTTGCTATTCAAAATCATATTTAGGGCTATTTGGATCTATAATCTAGTTTCTAGTTTTTGAAGTTTCTCTCCTTCCAGCTGAACCACCATGTGTCCCATAAAAAGAGAACAACAAAAAGAAGAGAGATAAGAAACTAAAAGCACACAGTTTTAGAATAAGATTATGTGAAAAGAAAGTTTTTAAAAAGGAAATGTGCTTTAATAAGACTCAGAAACATATTTATTAAAATGAACTGATGACTTTCAAAGCACGCATGTGAAAAGCAACTTCTTTCTTGTTTGCTACTCACTGTAACAAATTTTAAGTTCTTTGTTTTCAGATGTTTTGCAGGGTATGAATGAGCAAAAGTGAGACAGACTTTCATGCTGGGGAATCAGGGTGCAAAATTTGTATGTGCAGCTTTCCAAAAGCATCTAGTAAGGGTATGGTCATTCTTCTGAGTGCTTGCAAGGCTGAGTTCCCAGGACTGACTTGTCCATGCTTTCCCTGAGTATGTATAAATCAGCAAAGAATGAGGAAACACAGTAGAATATAATTGCTGAAAGAAAGAGATAAGACAACACCCTGTGCTGTGTGATCACTTAACAAAAGGAAACCCTCAGATCTAGAGGTGGAACCTGCCATGCACATATTTGTGGTGTAGTATCTCTTCTCAACATCTTATGCACTAAAGACATTTTTAATGAGAATATTAGCACATGTGGTGGTAACTCCAGGCACTCAGAAAAAAATAATCAAATTCAGTTCTCCTGTTCCAAACCACATTGTCGTTATGGCCCTGTATTAAAAAGGTGTTTGTTATGGATTCCAGCCCCCTGCTGTCAAATCCTTCAATCTTCCTGCATCTCAACCCCATCAAGGGCTAAATCCAAGAATTACTGCTGAATAAAACGGTTTTGTGAACACACAGTGAGTATTTTGTTCAAGCCATTTAAGATATATTTTACATCAAATCTTTTCATTATCAGGGATATTTTAAAAATGCTTCACCTTTAGTCACAGTTGACAGATATAATGTGTATAATATTAAGTTTAGTATTTGATGCACAACTCTTCTTTTTTTTTCCCTTAAGTGCTTAATCATTTTTAAACCACCCCATGTTGCTAAATATGACCAGTCAAGGATAAGTAAATATTTTTGTCCATAGCAGGTTTTCATATTTAATCCTATTTATTAGAGTATGCAATAGGTTCTTTTTCAGAATAGAAAGTAAAGTACCAAAGTCTGTATGGATAAAACAGCTTTATAGCATTCATTTCTTTATGGTGTTTCCCGGTGAAATTTGGTTTTGTGTTTTTGGGGTTTTTTTTAAGATCAACCATTGTGTATTCTAAAGGAGAGCTGTGGCATGCCTTTGAAAACATTTTTACTTAATACATATTCAACTAAGAATCTGCCTTTGAAAGACACACAAACCTATAGGTAATTATGCCACTGATCTTGCAAAAAATGTCCTGCAGAAATTTTAATTTTTTTTTACAGTCCTACAAGGTCCCACATATCTTGCTTGCAAAAGCAAATCTGGCTTGTTGGAACCAAACATGGTACAAATAGAAAGCATTACTTAGACTTCAAAATGAATGTAATTTTAATTTACTTCTCTGCTGAGCTTTGTCTCTCTTGATACTGAAAATCAAAATAAAACCAAACTCAAACCTCCGTTCTCAGTGAACCCCTCCTCTAGGCTGCAAAATTCCATAATTTCCCAGGAGTGTGCTTGGAAATAATGAAGTGAACTGACCACTGTCAAAACTGTCTTCTTTCCAGGAAGATATAGGATCAAAGTGATTCAGTTGAAAACTCTGCCTGCTGATGCAGGATCTATGACGGGTTAATAAAAGAACCACATTTCCCTGTCTGGAAGGCCTTGTGTCTGTTAAAAAGAGTGAGAGACTCTCCCCTTATCCCCCCTCCCCCCAAATTTTTAATATTAAACCTGACCCAGAGATGACTCCATTTACAACTCCATCTGACAAAAAGTTTCTGGGAAGAAATAGAGAGTTGTAGCCACCTCCCCAGCTTCTGATGACTCCTTTACTCTTTACTTGACCACTCATCTTCTAAGAACATTCTCTTCTAAGAAGTGGATATGTCACCTTGTCATGTTGAGGAGGCTGTATTTTTCCTTCTCTGCAGTGGGAAGGTGAACTTTACCTCTCCCCTACACACAACAGAAAACAGACTCTATGCTGCATACAGAGGCACCACTTGTGTGTGCATGTCTCAGACTTGCTTTACATGGCTTTTACCTAATATGGGTATGAGCAGCAATGAATGCAGCAGCTGCACAATGCAACACTTCGCAATGAAGAGCACTTTCATGCTGACTTCAATAAACAAGCCAGGTAGCTCCAAAGTAGTGCAAGTATGTCTGCGGTCTGTGTGTGCCACACAATATGTGCAGAGAGGTCCTAGAATGCCAGGATGCTCTCACAAGGCACCTGCTTTGCAAGAACAATTTTTGCCCAATGTTCTTCTTGCTGCTGTGCAATGTCCCAGATGCAGGTGCTTTTGCTGCTGCACTGAGTGATGCTGAGCAGCCGCAGATCTGGCCTACCTCAGTGGACCTCATTAAATAGTGCAGAGTAAATTGGCAGGGGTGGGGGGGAGGCTGTTTGTTCCTCTTATGCAGACAGAGAAGCTTCATTACATTTGCACCAGTTATAAAGTATTACGCAGTAGAAAATAAGTCACGAGTTGTCACCTGAGCTTGTCCTTCTGTTTTTACACATTCCTCAGCTTCCAACAGTGAGCAAGGGAAGTCCCTACAGGACAAAGTACATTCCTTGTTCATTGGTTTGCAATTTGCAGTAAACACTTGGAAACCTCAAGGTGTCAAACAGCCACTAGATGTTGTAGTGTCCTTTTGAGTGGAACCCTTGTCATGAGGTTGATGTCATTCAAATGAAGTCACTGAAAAAAAACCAAGACAAATATACACTGACCCTTGTTAGTCATTCCCTAATATTAGTTACTTATCAGAGAAGTCATGATAGATTTCAATATGTGGATAGACTGTACTGACTATTATTCTAAATTTTTTTGCAAGCAATATGGCAATGAGCTTTGGAGGAATTTTTCAGTTCTTTAAAGGCATTGAGTAACAATAGTTTTAATTTAGAAATTTTCTAATGTGACAATAAATTCAGGAGAAAGTTATCAAACACAACAAGCTGGTTGTCTGAACATTTTGCAACAGCAACCACAGGGTATTTCACTGTGCCTCAGCTTACACATGTCTCCAAGGAGCCAGTGCTTAGCAGACTTTGAATTAATAAGACTTAACTTCCTCTCTGCTCCTTCAACTTTAATCTAAGGCCCTGGGATGGGACAGTTTCCTTTAACAAGGTCAATTCATTATAACACATGATTTGCCTTGTCAGGCAATGACTGCCACACTGAAACCCTGCTCTGCAGTTCCAGCAGTGCCTGAAGATTCATGCCTGCTGTATTTGAGGGTTTCTTACCCACAAGAAATGTTGTGCACATAACTTCATGCAGATTCATCTTGCTGGCAATAGGTCCTAGCTGAAAAAGTATTATTTTTTTTCTACCTTACAGGATCTGGGGTACAGGGAATGAGGTTATGAGGTTCTGTCTCTTGCTCTCAAGAAGCTAACACATTCACAAACAACCACTACTGAACTTTCTGTCTACTGATGTAAGCTGACACGTCAGAAGCATCAGATTGTGCAGCGTTCAAAAAACAAAGAGGACACAGCAAGAAAGAAGGATAAAATCTGGTTTTGCCAGGTCAGAGATGTTTCTTTCTACATCCTAGGAACTGGACAATATTGATAAATACCAGGGCTACTGAAATAACACCAAGAGGCATTCTCTCTTCTACTGGAATAGAAAAGAGTACAGCATTCTTAGTGTTTTTTTCTAGGGATATGCAAAAGCTTTGCAAACACAGAGGTATAGCACGCCATTTACTGAGGTTTCCCAAAGGGATTCAATCACTGCTGGGTATTGGGGGTTTTTTGCGGGTCCCCCATGTTCGTTTTCAGTTTGCTCCAAACCCGCAGCGCAGCGTGTCCCGTCCTCTCCGTCTCCTTTCAGGAGGCCGCGCTTCCTCTAGATGGCACACGTACCTCTCCTAAAACTCACACCCGCCTCCGAGATGGCATTTGGCAGCTTTTCTAGCTGTTATTGCAAATTTTAAAACAAATTAAAAACAGCAGCAGAAAGGGCAGCTCCGCTGCCCTGGCACAGAGTAAGGCTGCAGACTGTGCAGGGCGAGGCAGGGCAGCCGGTGTGGTATGAGGCACCGTGTTTGTTATCCCCCGATAGAACCAACGATTCCAAAGAGTAAGGGTCTTCCTCAAGAAGCATATGCTTGAAAAAATGCCATTGGCTGTAGGGCATGGAAACTGTTGGACTGTTTAAGTCAGGTCAGTCTTACAAAACATGGATATTCAAATATAACTGTGCAAAGAGTACAGAAAAGTCTAATTCTGCCCCAGAGCTGCCTCAGCAATCTTCCATCTCCCACAGACATGGAGAAGTCTGCTTACCATCAGCCTTAAAAGCAGGAGCCATGTGTGCCAAGCCCCTTTACACATGTTGCCCCTGCCTGGTCTATTTTTGCCGCCCACATGGCCTGTGCTTGCATCTGTCACAGGTATAACCTCCATGCATCCATTTAAAACAGTATCCCATTGCTTGCAGGCATTACCCACCAATGAATGTCACACCGACCACATACCCTTTTCTCCACTACTGTGACTTCCTCTCTTGCAGTAATCTTGTTAATCACTTCCTCACTGTACTCCTTCATTTGTGTTTGGAAGTCCTGGTGGTTACCCTTGATGCTTGAATATAAGCTGTTAAAAACATGGGGAGGAGAAAGGACAAACAAATAAGCAAACAGCCATATTGTATTTATTTTTGAGACCTCATTCATACAACACTCAAAGTAGTGGTGCTCTCCTTTGCTGCCATGTCAAAGCAACACCAAAGATATAATAGCACATAAACCTAGCATGGCCACAGGTCATCACCATCGTGTGCCATGTAGGTATGCATACAAACAGAAAATGCAAAAGGATGAACTTAAGATTGTAAGGAACAATTCTCAAAATCTTCCAAGATACTCCAGTTTCTAAGTGCTGACTGTTAAGCAATCACCCTTATCTTTTAAAATTTGATTTTTCAAAATCTACATAAAACTTTGCTAGTCAGAAGCCCACACATTCAACTGAATGGATGGAAGGTCTACATTCAGCACACATGGAGGAAATCACATGCTTGATACACACTGTAGAGACCTGAAAATGATGCCAGCCAAAACTTAACCCGCTCTTGGGAGGCCAGCACTGCATGAGCTGCAGCCGGTGGTATGCTCCAAGGTTTCTGCCTCTCAGCTTGGTACAATCATTGCTTTGGACCCCCAACCAGACGGGCTGAGGCAAGCCTGATTAATGAAGACATGACGAGCAGGCCATAGCCTGGGATGTTAATGGCTTTCATCTGCAAAGGAGGCTATCCTGCCAGCTGTAGAAACCCAGCTGCAGAAACCCTGTCATTACTCAGAGGAATCAGACAGGAAGCTGCACTTCACATAATGAAGTTTTGCTGTGAGAGTAGCAGAAGAAGGGATCCTGAGCTGTAAAATGTTAGACTTTGAAGGGAGCAGCTAGCACAGTCAAGCAGATATACTGCATTAGTACATTATGGGTCACTGCAAGATTGCAGAGTGTGTGGAAGATGCTTTAAACACAACAGAAATCAGTAACTGAAAGGGAAGAAAAATAAAAACAAACCCTCAGCTTTCCCTTATTGTAAATAAAACTATCTTTCCTTTTCAGTAGAAACTTTCAATAAGATTTTAAATACTTAATAAAACAGGGAGTTAATAAATACGGCTTTATAGAGGACTGAACAGTGGTTAAGGATCCCTGAGGCCATAGGTAACTTATGTCCAAGTATCCTGTGACAGGAGGGCACAGTGCCATTCCAGAGGTGAGAGAAACCAAAACACCTGTGTTTTCTGAGCAGTGGCCTTTTGTGAATATGTAACTTGAAAACAAACACATGTCCAAATGTGCTTGATAGCAGCAGTCATAGGCTGTCCCCCAAATCCCCAACAAAATAGGATGTGGTAATTCATTGCAGCACACACAGCAGCTTGCACTGTGGCATCCATGGAGCAGATTAGGTACACAATCCTGCTATGCTCAGCAGCTGCTGCATGGCTAACTACTCAGCCTCTGCAGGAAAGTAATGAGGAATCAGAAGCTATTCTGCCCCCTGAAATGGGATGCCAATGGTTGTTTGACATCATTGACCTCTCATCCTGAGATGCTTTTATTTTCACAAAAAAAACCCCAACAGGCACACCCACACAGGGTGGTAAATCTATTGTCTTTTCCTCACTTTAAGCACCCTCTGTGGCTTACAGATAGATAATTATGCTTTTGCTGGATTAATTTCACTAAAGGCTGTGGTGCTATAGTGACTATATCTAACCAAGCTAAACAGAAATATGAAGAGAAATAACAAAATATAGCATCATTGGAAATGAGGCTAGTCAGGTGACTCATCTTTTAAAAGAGCACCTTAAGGTTGAAGGTGGTGAGGAATCTGCTATCACTCTGCAGATACAAACTCCAGAATCACAGTGCCTCCTTGACCATGAGAAAACTATACTTGTTCATAAACAAAAATGTCTCAGCCTACATTTCTAAACAGGACTGTTCTTTGACAGGTAGCCTTACCAACGTTTTTCTAGAAAATGCTGCTTACGTAAGAAATTTAAAATGCAGCATGAAACTCATACCTTGAGAGGCTAGCTAGAACAGACACTAGGCAGTGTTAAAGGAATAAAGTAGGTATTTATTAAAAAGGCCTTCAAAGGATACACTTTGGGCACTACAAGAGCCTGGCCAAGGCCACATCCAAGGCGGACAAGGGGTCACACATTTTCACACATTTATAATTTTTGGTCCATTTACATATTGGGGTTAATTGTCTAATGACAGCTTCAGGTTATGAAGTCTCATCCTCCCAGACTGCTCTCCTCAATTTGCTGTTGTTTATACTTCTTAGGCCTGAAGCTGCAGAGGTGTCCTTTGTTCTTGGGCTGGAAAAGGATTGTTTTGACTAACGAAACTGCAAGGAGAACTTGATAACACTTTATATGAAGTTCAGAGTTATATACTAATGCAGTACAGAATCTGGAAAATACGAAAGCTAAACCTTAAGGCATCAACACAAAGCTTTCACAGACTTTACTACTACAATAAAAAAAAATTAAAATAGCCAAAAAAGATATCCCCTCAGGTAGAAAGAGTTTAATTTGAAACCATACCATGCTCTTTCTTTGTTTAACACCCTATAATCTATGTATGTATTATAAAATATGCCATTCTGTTTGATGACATCATATATGCACAAGAATTCCAACATTGCCAAATTATAAATTTGAAGTTACTTTAAAACATTTGTGTCAAAATACTCTGATTTTACTGAGCTTGCTTTAAAATACTTGATACTTAAAAGACACTTATTGCTCCATCTACTTACTGACCCTTTGATAAATCACAAGGCAAATCTCTTTCATTATTCTATTTGCAGAAAGCATCTGTATTCTCATGTTAAAAATAAACCCATTATATCTTCAGTCCAAGGTCATGGCTGTTTAGAAACCAACAGAGTATCGAGGTAGGCTTTTTGTGACCACATGGCGTCTCCTTGTTTATCCATAATTGTGACAGCTACTACTAATAAAATTGTTTTGTAGCTGAATTTTGTATTTAGAGATTCTTGTATAGAAAACCCTGTCAGAAAATACTAAAATAACTGTACATATGTAACACTAGATTTGATTGCCTGAATAGTCCTCTTTTTCTGTGGGAGAAATTAACTTTCACCATCAGCTGTGCCTACAGACACAAACATAGCACAATCATGCCCTGGAATTTTTTAAACAGAAGACAACCTTACCTATAAAACAGAGTGTTTGACTCAAAAAACTGTAGAACCATAGAAACATAGAAAGGTTCTAGAAAGGAACCACAGAAAGGATACACGTCATGTTACAAGACATGAATCAGAAACAACAGTGAACCCAAGGTGATTTACAGACAAAGACTAATTCGTGTTTTAGAAATGTAGGGAAGATATTTTTCCACTAGATGATTCATCCATCATCAACATTTCCACAGTAAATATGCACTCTACAAAGCACAGGTTAAATGGACCAGTACCGCACACATAATACGCGTTCAACATTTTACTGAAGATAATTTTACTTGTGTAAACACTTTGCAAACAAGTTAACTGGATAATGAGTCCTACTGGGCAGTGCTGTACATAAAAACTGCAGAATAATAAAGTAATCCAAACCTAAAGCACCATTCCATCATCAATCCTACTAAATACTGGATGTCTTCAGTCAGATCTACTACAACCCAACGTTTGGCCTTGGTCCAGGTTCAGACCCAAAACTCTTCCCTTGACACTTTGGATCTACCTGATGTTACTTTTGGCAGCATATCCTGAAGCTATATTACATATTTTTAAAAAACTCATAAGAAAGCATGGAAAACCTGTCCATGTTCAAAAGTGGAATGCAAGCTAGATAGAAACTAAAATTCCAGCTTATGCTTCCTTCTCCAAGGCAAGAGATTTGCCTTGTGATTTATCAAAGAGTAGGTTACTAGGAAAAAATAAGTGTGTTTTAAATATCAAATATTTTAAGGCAAGTTCAGTGAGATCAGAGTGTCTTGACACAAATGTTTTAAAGTAGCTTCAACTGTACCATCCCTCTTGCAGCACGGAAACCCATACTTTTGCCTGCCCAAGAATGGGGTTTGACTAAAGCCTCAGACATCATCTTCATATCCATGTTTCCACTTTCTAGCTATTGCAAAAGGGCTTTGAATGGCAAATAACAAAAGACCAAGCTAGTGGGCAAACTTATTTTTGATGTCTGAGAGACATCAAGTAAACTTGGCTTATCAGGGTGAACACCTCCTTTATTTTGGAAGACTGTACAAAGCCTGATGAATAGGGGAAATTATGACATGACAAGAAGCAAGAAAGTTCAACATTTGGAAGAAAACTATTTATGGATTTGAAAATACTCTAGTTTTCACCTAAACACCTACTTCCAGCACTTAATGAATGTTCTGAAAAAAGAGTGCCATGGTTCAAGTCAAACCGACGCTTCACCATTCTGTTGAACTTTTACATACCTCTGTGTGACCAGTCTGTGTGGGAAGATACGGGAAGGAGCTGGCTGTGGGCCGTGGGACATGCCTGCAGAAGTACATGGCAGCACAAAGGAGTACATGGAAGCACAGAGCAGCTTGTCTCCACCTGACCTTGAGATGAAGAGCTGCCTACTGAGAGGAGCCTGCCAGAAGCCGACAGACAAGTGAACAGCGTGTGATGATCCCATAGAAGGACACTGAGGTGGCAAGATGGGATACATCACGTAGGGAGAATTACCATGTAAGGAAATACTGTTACTTGAAAAAGTATATAATACCAGCTTGTTTCTTTGAATAAAAAATCCAGATTTCTTGCCAGTCTGAGTTCATGTCTCAGTTGCTCACAAGTCTGAGCAGTGACATCATCCTCTTTCCTGCTTTTTTGATACTCACAGTTTATGGCCTTATATGATTAGGTAAAAGAAAGACCCTAGCTTTATGAAACAGGATTGAAAATATGACTGCAAGAGATTATAAAATTAAGAGACAAGCTAAAGATCACCTAAATTGCTTGGAGTTATAGTGTGATAATCTAAAGCATGTTATATAGTGACTCATATCTTGGGTTTTCAATAGCTGCATTGAATAGAGACTCCTCCTATACTCAGGAGTCTGCCAAACAGATTGGGAAATTAAGGTTTGGCATTCCTAACAACTAATTTTCAAGCTGACCTACAAAGCAAGTTGGGCTAGAGGAAAACTCGTAATGCTTCTCTTTTTCTTAAAACTTCATGGGCTTTAAAAAAGCGGGACAAAACTAATTTAATACAAATTCTTCACAGGTCAGCTTCTAAAAAATATCTTAATCTTCTCCCTGTGTTCCTTATTTAAAGGTAGGACAGGCACAGCTGCCAAAATCTTCAGAAACATTCACTAAACACTCAGCCAGCAAAGCTCACTTTGCAACCAGCTAACATAGAGTCTGAATAAAAATCGAAAAGAATAAGTAATCCTTGATGCCCATGGGCTCAGCTAAATTAAATTTCTGTCTGTTGTAATAATGCACTAATTTGCTCTGACTCTGATCCACCCCCCACCCAGCCCCATTTGGAATAATTCAACATAAGCTCAATATGAGTTGACTGTAACTGGGAAACCTTTCTCCTTTGTTCCCTGTGGGGATATAAATACATAGCAATAAAGATGCATCAGTCAATAAAGATAGTTTACTACCAAATTAAATCGAACATACAGAATCTCAGTGTCCAACTGTAGTGAGAAATCAATAGCTTTTTGTTGATTTTGGCCACCATACTCTTGATCAAAATTGAAAAAGCTCATGCAATGGGACGGACTCTCCAATGCAAGAATTGGTGTGTTCCAGCTTCAGCAGAAGTCTTGTCATTAACAATGGTTATACAAGCACATACACTTGGGGAATTGATTAAATGTTTACACCATGCTAACTGTGAATTTTATGTAACATTTCAACATAGTTCTTGATTATGGAAGATGCCTGATGCCTGCCTGACATGTTAAGCATGGCTTATCCCTCAACACACTGCCTGACTCACTCTCCTCTTCAGACAGTGGATGACTGTTCCCTGAAATTGCAGAATCACAAAGCCTATGGACAGGGTGTATGGAAGGTTATACAGTTTGACTTTTTATATTGAAAACATATCAAATTCAGTAGTTTTCCTCCCTCTGTCGTTCAATGACCACAATACTTACACATATATGTGAGCCAAAGAGACAGAGGGATTTGCTCAGCACTTACATTAACTCAGTACAGTTAAATTATGGTAACATGAGAATTATTACTTAGATTCTAAGAATTTTTGCTGCAGTTGCCACAGATGCCACAGGTGCGAAGCTGGGGCTGTGCTAGACTTTGTGAACTGAATATTGTGTCCTAGATTCTGCATTCATGTCTTTCTCTGCAGCCAGCTGTATCTCTGACTGTGAAGGCATATAAAATGAAAGTTAAAAAAGAAAAAGAGAAAAAAACCCCCTAAATCTAGGTAGTGCATTTTTGATTATGTCATTTATCAAGATTTCCATAGTACAAATCACAGAACCAAACCAGTGAGACATCTGTGCATCAGGGAACTCTTTCTGGTAGGGAAAAGACCTTACTATCAAAAAACAAAATCAGGGATAGTTTGCAGACAAGGTAGTTGGCTAGCATCTGATGTTGGTGTTTTGGTAGCTTACAGTTCTTCAACATAAGAAAGTTATTCAAGCTTTTTGTTTGTTTTGTTTTGTTTGGGGGGTTTTGGTTGTGTTTGTTTTCTTGATTGATTGGTTGGTTGTTTCTTTGTTTTGAGGTTTTTGTTGGGACATTTTTAGGCTTTTGTTGTTTGGTGTTTTGGGGGGCGGGAGGTGCCATTGGTTTTGCTGCTGTTCTTTAGCAGAGTACTTTCTCTACCACCGATTAAGCTATTCTGGGAGAACGTTTTATCAAAGAGCCACAAGAAAGCAAATTACATATCCAACACAATAATCAAATGTGGGAGCAAGTTTCAAGGTAAACTTGAAAAAGAGTTTCAAGCTTTTTCTGTAAAACTTACAACATCAGTAAGAGTAATAGTGCACACAGAGAGCTCATTGCAAACACAGTTGGGCAAATAGCCATAAAATTGCCAGAAGAGTGTCTATGCCATGTTTTGTAGTGATGATGTCCACTTTCTTTAAATAATACATAAAGAACAACTGGGTAAAAAAGAGAAAATAAACTTTCAAAATACTGTCAATACCATCACAAAGAGACAAACTAAATTAGAGTTAGTGTTTTTATACTTCCACTTGAAAGAAGTGAAAAACTAGAATGTTTTTCTGTTCTGGCTTATTTGCCTATTTATTGGTCGAGAAAAGGAATAATAGGTCACCAGTGTTGGCTATTTTCTTGCTTCCCAGAGTAACAAACCCAGGTAAGGGAAGAACAGAACTTCTCCAAATGTAACTACTTAAGGAGTGTCAGTAAGAAGAAAACTTATCCAGGACAAACTGCTAATAATTTTTTTCCTCACCAGGAAAAATTAGGCTGGTGTTTTTGAGCAACATTAAGTTGATTACATATTATGCATAGTAATGAGTATCTTCTTGAATCTCTCAATGTCTCTCTTTCCTCTTTTTGATTGTAGAAAAATGTGTTCTTGCAGTGCTTGCAAGGTCTTTCTACCTGCCGAGAGATTTGTATTTATTTGGCATTTTGTCACTGTCCATATATGTAATTAACAAACCTGCCACACAGAAAGGTGTGACACCTCCCTAAAGGATTGTTTTAAGGTCATGATTGCACAATTTACCTTTCCACTATTAACTTTGAAAGAGGAAGAAGTCATTTCCAACTGTGTAGCAGCTTCTTTAAAGCCACCATCAACTGGACAATGAAATTGTACTTCAGACAGCACATACATATTCAGAACAAAAGGAAAACTCTTTCTGAAATTCCAGCTCCAAGGCAAGCAGTTTCCAGCTAAAATATCTCATATTTTGCTAATGGACAGGGTTTCCTTTCTTGGTCAGGAAAACTGGCATTTATGAATTTGCAAAAGGGAGAAGGGAACATTTATGAATTTGCTGGAGGGGAATCTTCCCTTATGGTACAGTGTGGGTTTTCTGATTGGCAGGGAAAATTGTGAAGGACTCCTTAATTTGTCATTAATATATAATTGACAGCGCTACTTCATGAGGTTGAAAGTACCACCCTTTTTGGAAAGCAGTGTGAAGGAATATTTTGCGGCATGGTTATCTTATTTACCACATAGCCCTGGAATAGCAAGTTAAACAAATAAGTGGAAAGCTTATCTTTCTTTAGACATTATTTTCATGCTTTTTCTCTGTTAAAATAAAGTGCCTCATCTAAATCTTTCACACAGTTCCAACAGACATGATTATTTTTTACCTTATGGATATACCACTGTCATGAAAGCTTTGTCAGAATCCTTTTTCTTTATTGTTTATCCTGTAGCTGAGAATCAGGATCAGTATACTATCTCTATGAAACATTCTATAATACTGTTCTTTACTACAGCTTGCAGTCTTTTAAGACTTAACCATACTGCTCACATTGGGTGTTTCCATTGTACAGTGATCTACATACCAGGGTATATAGACTAAACTACTCCACTTGTTTCCTTTTATTTAATGTAAACATTCTGAAACATCTTTATTTTCACATCAGTATGGCATCCAGTGCTTGAATGGAAAATTCATTAATAAAGAGCAAAGAAAACCAACTCGAACCAACTAAACCAAAAGTCAAACCCAAGGAAATCGCCAGATCATGTTTAAATGCTCAATTATTCAACCAGAAGCAACAATTTCTATCAAGAAGCTCTTTATTGTGAGTGAATGATTTCCACTCATTTCTACCTATCTAAACATAGAAACAGTAGAAAAGTGTAATGACGAAGAAGATTTTGTCCAGTGCACTTTTAGGAACATGCCCGACACGGTTCGGCATCGCACTTCACCCGTGCGCACATGCGGAGCGCTTAGACAGGGTACTTTTAGGTCCGGCTGCGGGGGGCTCTCCGGGAGCGCAGGAGGGGCAGAGGCGGTGGGCGGCCGGCC
>VYXD01013297.1:195631-234396 GCA_013397195.1 Hylia prasina | reverse complement strand
CACCCCAAGTCCGGTGTCGCTGTTCTCTGTCCCTGTGCTAGACCTGCAATAGCTGGGATTGGCAGAGCTCTCAGGGGGACTGTCGCACCCCTGTTGTCGCTCAGCCGGGAAACCACGCACCGCGACAGCCAGGGAGTGGGAAATGTGCTCTAAACTGAGCCAAGGAGTGTTGAGGTGGAAAAGTCTGCCAGGTCTCTGCCGTGGAGGGATGTCCTGTGAATGNGGATAATAAAGGCTACCCTGTGGAATTGCTACATGCACGGCACTCCTTTCTCTCTGTCCCTAAGTGAGCCTGGGATAACCTTGCAAGGCAGAGCTGAAATCACTGCTGAGAACTGAATCGCTTGCAGCCTGAGGCTGCCTGGTGGCCGGAGGACTGCCTGAGATCCCCAGAAGGTTGTCTCCAGCGAGACTTCTCTGGGAAGATGACAGTATTCTGAGTTGGACCACAGACTCTATGGCTGTCCAAAGAGGATAGCCTATTACATTGCACTGCCATGCAAGTACGGGGGAAAGAAACTCCTGCTGCCAGCCCAGGAAGGCCAGGGAGTGGGAATGTGCACTGAACTGACCCGAGGAAAACTTATTTCTGGGTCCGCACATGCAAGTAAGGGGGAAAGAAACTCCTACCACCACCATGCTCCTACTAACTTATCTTGCTGGTTTACTTTCAGGCAGTTGCAAAAGAATGATTTTAATGTTTGACTATGTTATGGAAACACAAAAAAATGTATTTCAGAACCTTCTTATACAGTTTATAAAAGCTCATACAAAAGTTGCTTCCTATGAAGCACTAACTATTAAGATTCTAAGTTCAAATTAAAAGATTTCAGATGAAATGTCTTCCTTCTTGTGCTAGAGGAACCACATACTGTAGGAAACCAAATAACTGGACACAACTTCATGTGTCCTCTAGAATATGTTTCACTTACAACAGGCTTTCTTAGTTCCAGCTGGGTCTCATCTATGACACCCTGATGTTCAGATTGAAAACATACTTTCAAGTGTGCCCAATCATTCCACACGTTTTTGCATCACAAATTGCCTGAGCCATTCACGGCAAAGATGGTGGAGAACTTGTCAATCATCTAAATAAACAATGGCAAACTTTTTCAAAAGTGTGATCAAATGTTAATTTCAACTTTTGCACTGTCCTGCTTCAGCCAACATTGCAATGACAGTGGAGAGAGGGAGCAGTTGTAACAGTTAAGCCAGAATTTCCGTCTTAGAAGGCTTATCCCTCCCAGTGCTAAGTACCTCCTGAATTAATTTCTCCTCTTACTGATAATCAGCTGGTTTCAATAGACAAAGTCTCTCTTGCTGGCTTGTTCGGGGAACAGCAACAGCTCTCAGAGGTGTTTTGAACACTAATACAAAAACTCAATTCTGATGTCATATGCCAACTGTGCAAATTCTGAGAGATGCTTTGGATATTAGCATGAAAGAGTGTCAAGTGTTAGATAAGTGAAAATGAGATATGAGTGGGCAATCTCATGTTAGCAAAACAGTTCAACGTTAGCCCGCAAAGAATGCTTTAGAGAAAACAGAAAAAGGAGAAAATGAGTAAATCTAATGGCCAGCCTCCTGGTCTAGTTTGTGCCATATTTGAACCCACAGTATTGCATTGCCATCAGTATGTTATACTGCTAATATGCATGGTGGAGGATGCTCTGAGCAAAATAAAGGGAGATCTCATCCAAGATAAAAGGACTTCAAAAGCCATGGATAGCTGGGCTAAACAAAATACAATATCCAAACAATCAGTGAAGAGTGGGGTAGGAGATAATAGCAAGTCCACACTCAAGAGAGCAAGTGCTCATGATACTGGTAAATGTGGGCTTGGAATATAAACAACGGAGCTGAAGGCTACTGAGTCCAGACAGAGAAATCTCTTCACTCAAAGCAGGAGTTCTTTTGCCTGGGACACCTATGCCAAGATAAGGCAAAATTACTAATGACCATCACTGAAGAGACAGTTGGACAAAAGCTCCTGAGTGGGTTTATGTCTTCTCTTGCATGTCATTTGCGTGTTGAACTTACCCTGTGACATTTCTGCCTGTGTAGATCTCTATTTTTAATAAAGTTCCAATCTCTGACTTTGGACACCAGCTGAAAACTGAGTAAGAAATCAGTTGGCTATTTATTGAGTTTCCTGGTCCTTGCCTAATATTGGCATGCTTCTTGCTTTATGCATCTGTGCTATTTGCAAACACTCAGTTTCACCCAGTCTCCCCTCTTGTGTATGTGGGAAAGAAAATTAGGCTTTGAGCATTTATTGCTAACATAGCCACTGTTTCCCAGCTGCATTTCTCCATTTCCCCAAGGCATATCCTGCAGAGAAGCATGCGAGACTGATCTGTTCTTCAGCAGTTCCTGCTAGCACTAGGGGCGTTCTCTTTAACCCAAAGTCAAGACAGCATTCAGGCCATACAAATCAGTAAGTTTAGGACAGTTCTGCTGGAGAACGAGAAGCAGACCTGGAAAACTTAAGGTAAAATTTCACTAGCTAGTATTTTATTAAGCTTTCCATGGTTCTAATCCATTTTTTATGACATGTAATTTACCCACAGAGAAACTACTTAATTTGCTTCAGTGCTCACTATTTAGGTACCTGTCCTGAAGTGACCAGTGTTTAGCAGAGGCTTTAAAGCGGTCTGTGAAACATATACATAGAAAGCAGGCAGGTTTCCTGCTGAAAGCCTTGATAATTTTTCTAGGAGGCATTTGGTGTAAGAGATGTTAGTGTAAAACCAGAAGTGTAGAACACGTCATACTTAACAACCAGAAACCATGAAGTCTCTGTAAGAAGAGCAATGTTATCAGTCAAGCTTAGAGGCCACACTTTGGAACCTGGGATGTCTGAAAACTTGGCAACAGCCACAATTTACCATCCTATATCCTGATAAGCCATTTACCAGACCAAGATGCAATTTTCTAAGAGCCTCAAACTAGTACTTGCTAACACTGATTCTGATGTTATGATATAGGTGCAACATCAATCAAGTATTGCACCAGAAGCAGTACTCCTAATCCTTCACAGCAAATGGACTGAATAACAGTTCCACCCCTCTCCCCCCAAACAAACAAACAAACAAAAGTCATGGAGAGACACTCAAACTGAAGTGTGGTAGCTTCTATCATGAAGACCTCAGCCTATCACTGTCTCATTCTTGTGAAAATAGTCATATTCTGAGTTCAAGAAGGGGCCATGGTTCTTTGTTATAATGTTTACTTGGTTTTAGTAAAGAGATATACTCAATTAGTATCTTCTTCCTATCACACCTGCAGTTCTGCGTACAATAAATACATTCCTTAAGACTGTTTAAAAAGACAATTAAAATCACTTATATTTGGCCCTATCTTTACATAATTAAACATTATTCTATGCTTCTCTTGCCAATTACCATCTCTGTCTGTAGGTCTATGAATAAATTACTTGCAACGTATTTCAGAGTATCAAATGTACACTGAACTTTGTAAAAAACACACTACACACTACCAGAGTTTTACAAACTTTATATACAAATTCTGCATGAGATACCATTAGGTACCAAGCTTGTGTTGACAGAGCAAGTAAGTATCACAGAAAGGTCTCTTCCAGCTCACACCATCAATGACATATAGCCCAATCCTCCTACCACAGGCAGGGACACCTTCCACTAGTTGTGGCTGATCAGAACTCTGTCTACCTGATTGTGAATATTTCCAAAGATATCCACAACTTCTCTGAGCAACTTGTTTCACCGTCTCAGCAGCCCCATCATAAAAACAGTTTTTATATCCAATCTAAATATATCCACTCTACGTTTAAAATTGTTAATACACGCTGTGGTGAAATGTTTCTCTCCATCTTCCTCATAAGCCCCTTCTATGATCTGAAGGGCTACTATAGGGTCTCCCTAGAGCCCTTTTCTCTCCAGTATGAACAACCCCAATTCTCAGCCTGTACTCTTTGTAGAGGTACTTCATCCCTCTGATCATTGTTGTGGTCCTCTGCTGGACTTGCTCCAACACATCTTTCTTATCGAGGACCCCAAAGCTGGATGCAAGGCTCCAGGTAGCGTCTCATGAGAGCAGAGGGGCAAAATCACCTCCATCAATCTGCTTTTGATGCAGCCCAGGATGCAGCTAGACTTCTGGGCTGCAAGTGCACGTTGCCAGCCCATGTTCCAATTTTTCATCCACTAGCACCATCCACTAGCCCATCTCCACAAGGCTGATCTCAAACCCCTTCACCTCAACTCAAATGCAGCACTTTCTGCTTGGCCTTGTTGCTTTCTTCTATTTTCCTTTGGATAAGGTTTTTTTAAAAAAAACAATACTATTAGGATCCTTACCATTCATGTTTCTGATCCACTTCTGCCTCAGCAATCCCTGCTGTTCAGGGATATAGAACCTAAAGTTCTGAGCAGCACAGTATATTTTAAAAAGTGTCTTTCTGAAAGTGTGGCTTACAAGGTATCATCACCAACCTGTTCCATGAATGGCAAAAATCATTGTGAGACATAATGACTACAAGTAAATACTGTCCCCCACCCCCATTTCCACACATCTTGGAGAAGCATACGTTTCATTTGTTTTATTTACTAGACAAGAAGTAGCAGGTTATTTTATTAAAATAAAACTGTATTAAAAAATCGAAATGCATACATTCAAACCACTCAAGCACATTCATCACTTAATACAGGAACTAAAATTGGAGCTGTTCAATGAAGCGGAAAATGGCCAGCAGAGTGCTTGGGACACTGTCAGCAAAGTACAGTTCAGTAAGTACATCTTCAGGCACAAATTTGGTTTAGGTATTACTTCAGTCTCCAACACTGACTCATAACACAACTGCTGCTGTGACAGAACCACCAGTTATTAAACCATGTCTTCTAGCACACAAAACAAATACGCGGCTTTAAAAAAAATCACTGGAATAAAAAATAAGGATAATGTATAAAAATAGTAAATTTAATTTGAAATTGTTTGTTCAGTTTTTCTGTTATGTTTCTGTTACGTTTCTGAAGTGAACTGTTACCATGTGCCTTGCTGAAGGAAAAGATGAGAGGTAGAAAAAGCAACACAAATAGCCTGTGAATCTGCTTTCTTAGATCTTATTTTATGAAACTGCAACAACAGTATTACTTAGACTTTCCTTTCTACCATCAGTTAAAAGGTACCACTGAATAGAGGATCCTGACTTTTTTTCTCTGAGCACTGTCCGACATAGTTTGTCAGTAGGGCTATTTATAGATGAAAACATACTCAAAATCTAATTTTAACCATCTTATATGTGATCAAACCCACAAAGATTTTAACAGCAGCCTTACACATGATCACTGGTGATTGTTTAGTCCATTCTTTTAAGCGTGTAACAATTTTTGAAGATATTATAACCTCTGAAAGTTCGAAAGTGATCCACTCTTCCTTGAGAGCACTGAAACTTCGAGGTTCATCCAGGTTGTTACTGCTTTGGCAGGATGACCGAACACTGCACCGTTGTCTGAAATACAAAGTCACAGGAGATAAATGCTTCTTTTCCCAATGCAGAGAGAATTACTTTTGATTGTAAAGGTAGACTACGTAGCTTCCATTTGGGTTAAAAACAGGTGTAACTCCTTTCATGTGCAGAATATCTCCCAACTTTTTCCAACACCACAGAAGTCAATATAATTACATTACAAGGAGGGCATACACACACAAGGAGTTTTCATTACAACTTTTGCAAAGCAATGTGATAGGCTTATTGCTATGGAGAAAAACAATCATACTGCAAACCCACTAAATTATGGACTTTGTGCCCACAGACTACAAATGAAAAATTGAGCAGCATGCTTCCTTGTGACTTCCATAGGACCTTCCATCAATGAAGTATAGCTATCAAGAATGGAAACCAGTCAGATGGCACTGACTGTGAGTGAATGAACTATATAGGGACAGGCAACTTTGACACTAGCCACATTCAAGGTCTGAGAAACATTTTAATCTCAGTTTTTGTGAGAAGTCCTTCGTCTGCAAGCACCCCTTCATGTAGACCAATGCAACTACAGTTGAAGTGAAGCCTTGATGAATTTTCCTCCTCCACTTAATCACCTGAACCAATACACTCTGCTCACATATGTACACTCATTCAGTTCACTGAGATACTTTTTGAGGAATAAAATCACTCAAAAATATTTACAAGATTAGAGTTCTACATACAGAACTTGGGAATGTAAGTTTCAGTTTGAGATGGACTAGAAAAATGACTGAAAAAATACTAAGCTTTATGCCCTTCAACTTGTTACCTGTCAAATCACATAAATGCCCAAGTGACTCCCTGAGGAAGTGTATTGAAACTGATCTACAGTTACCTTACCCAATCTAAACTACCCTAGAGTATTCACTCACCACAACTCTCAGAACACAGCATTATTCCTTGTATCAGAGATCTGACAAATACCATTTCTCACAGGCTAGTACAGAAGTTCAAGAAAAAGGCAGATAATACCAGCAGGTTTCCCCACAGAGCTAAGAAATTTACCTGAGGAGCACTCACAAAAGCTCTAACAACGTACCACAAGCTGATCTTCTTACAGCCACACTGTAAAAAATCTCAGTTCTAACAGGACATTCTTTTTACCATTACAGTACAGATTCTCTCCTAATACTCATGGGTACAGAGCTCAATTCCCAGTTACGACGAGCTAAAATTCTTTTCAACAGGACAGTTATTTGCTGATTAATACTTTCTGTAGCGAAGGAAGAAAAAAGTCTCCTTTATCAGTTTCCATATGAAATTGTCTGCTCTCACCAATTCATTTACTTCACGGGCAACGAGCCCATGCTTTGTGTGATAAGTTTTTGTTATCAATGCATTGGCTGAAGTTCTTGTTGCCTTTGACATCTCTTCCAATTGTCAACTATAGACAAGCTCCCATTGTCCTGAAAGCATCCCTAACATACCTGCACTTCCATCTGGGTTCTTTCTCTGTAGCTTGTTTCTGCTTCCAACCCTTAAATGCTGCAATTTTTACACTAGAGCTGTTTCCTGTTCAGTCAAGGTCTTTTTGTGGATTGGTACTGTTGCTTGGAGAATGCTGCCTTTAAAGACCTGCCAACCTTCTGGAGCTCCTTGACTCTTCAGAGCTGTCTCCTATGAGATTACACATACTAGTTCATTGATTAAAAACAAGTATGCTCACCTGAACTCCAGCAACCAAACTGTTAATTGCCTTAATTGCTCCTCATAGGATGTTGAATGCCACAATTTCATGAGGATTACAGCAACAACTGCCAATAACTATCACCTCACTAAACAACTCTTCTCAGTTTACAGCATATCCAGATGTATATCACCCATGACTGACCAGCCTATCTTGAAATTTCCTTGACACCAAGGAGAAATCACTTGGACCACTGTGATTTACAGCTTCATTGTGTTTTCTGACACATGACATAAATACCATGTGGTCACACCCTGTTCTGAAAGAGTGAGGGCTTTAACCTGACACTGGAAAATGATCTCTTTACAGCAAGAAAGCCAGGGAATACTGGCCTAAAGACATCTTAGACAGTTAAAAAATAGTAACTTTCAAAGTAAGTGACTTACACTCACCAACATATCACAGATTAAATGAGACATCAAAGAAAAGTAATGGCAAGCAGCCTATCCTTCATCAAAAAAAAGGCCTTTGACATTTTGTTTCAATACTGCAGTCTTTCCTAAAGACCACTGTGAGATTCAGAGGTGACCACTGGCATGTGTGTTGATCTGGGATGAATACCTCCATGGAAGGAGACAGAAAAATACAGGTGGGCAGAGACTGACAACACATTTTCTCCTGCCAGGTGAAGTTCCTCCTGTCATAGCAGCCAGATTACAGATTTTGGAAAAGAAAAGCTCTGTCTGTGTAGAGCTTTACTGTTTCACGTGCTTCCTCAACACCAGAACAGACATTTGCAAATGCCCATTTGAGATTCAGAGCTGTGGCTTGAATACATGTTGTCACTAATAGTAGTGTACTAGCTATAGTCTTATTCAGCTTGCTCCTTGTCTGTGTTCCTTCACACATTTCCACAGGGCATGCAAGAGGTGCTGCCTTCAAGCTCTAAGAAAAGGTGCCTCCAAAACAGATCAGTTCAAAAAACTCCATCATCTGGCCTTCAAAATTCCCACTATAAAATATACCGAAGTACACTACAAGACAACAGTTTTTAAAAACTTTATGGTTCAATTACACACTTGTACAGAAGCACATACATATATCTTTATCTTTGCTTCCCTGCCAAATTGCCTCTCTGATTCGTTAACACCAATCCTTCATCTGCTTTATCACCATGGAATTCCCCAAACAGGAACATTTTTAGCCTATCCTGATGCTCCTATGTAAAATTAAAGGAAGCCTTCAAAGGCTCTGGAGCTTCAGAATTTCTCACTATTCCAGAGTTCCTGCTCTTTCAAGTCATTAACACTTGTGGCTCCTACTTTCTTGATATAGAATTTCAATCCCCACTGCCTATTTCCAGCTCTTCCAGTACCTTCAGATGAACTAAATCCCTTTCTCAACCTACCTGCAAAGAACTTAAACACCTAAGAATTGCACATGAAACTTGCAATGGTCAATATTCATCATTGATATGAGGCAGTAGATATTTAAAAGAAAAAGCATTAAGAAGCAACCTTAGGATGGAGTGACCCTTCCTCTGGTGCATCACATTTTCTTCTTTCAGCAAACAGTGCTTAGGGGACTGAACTGGAAGAAGCACATGACAATGAACTGAAAGAACATCTGGTATTCATTAAAGGGAAACACTGAAAATGTAGTTCCAGCTCTCTTTCACTCCCAGTGGAGATTCAAGACAATCATGCAAAGGAACACAAGAGGATACTGCTCATTGAAGTATGCCTACCAGATATCTAGGCAGATTCATCAGTACTTAAGCTGCATAATAGACTTTGGAACCATTTCCTTTCATGCCAGCATGAAAAAAAGTGCCTGAGGAATATATAGCAGATTTCACATTATTTGTTCAAACTCTGAGTTTTGTATAGCTAGGCATCTGTATTAAAAAAGATCAGTCCCATCCTCTGAAAATGTTTTCTGTGGATTAGAGGGAAGAAGCAATAGTGATTTTGTTGCCTCCCTTATCCATCCATTCCTAATGGATGCAAAAGGGAAAGGAAAAAATCAGTTACCTCTTTTATATGTATAGAGGGAACATTAAAATAACTGTTCCAGATAATCAGGTGAAGAAGATTCATAAAGATAATTCAGGCATTCCTAACGAAAAGTACATTTTTCTGTAAAGAAGAGGCAAAAGACTAATTTCAAGAATTTGGGTTAGAGTTCTACAAACCTGCATGACCTCATCATTTATGCTTAAAAAGTGTCCCAGGTGAATTTTACTAAATGCATCTTCCCTTCATGACATTGACTAAACTGGAGATGAGAATCACTAATATGATGTATTGGTTTTGCGTGACTTGGTTTTGGTAACAAAGGACTAGAGGGGTGGCTTCCATGAGAAGGTGCTGGAAGCTTCTTCCATGCCCAGCAGAGCCAATCCTTGATGGCTCCAAAGATGGATGTGCTGCTGGCCAAGGCTGGGCCAATTAGAAATGATGGTAACACCTCTGTGATAAAATATTTAGGAAGAATTCAAACCCAAAAGGGGTTGTGCAGTTGTAACTGCAACCAGGGAAGAGCAGGGAGAGAACATGTGAGAACAAATCTGCAAACACCAAGGTCAGTGGAGAAGGAGGGGTAGGAGGTGCTCCAGGCACTGGAGCTGAGATTCCCTTGCAGGCTGTGGTGCAGCCCATGGTGCAGCAGCTGTGCCCCTGCAGCCCACGGGAATCCACAGGGGATGCAGAGATCCACCCACAGCCCACGGAGGAGCCCCTGCTGGAGCAGGTGGATGTCTGGAGGAGGCTCCCATGGAGAGAAGGGCTCTGCTCCCAGGCTGGAGCAGCCCATCCTTGGAGGAGTGCACCCTGGGGAAGAGTGACCCACACTGCAGCAGTTTGAGGGGGACTGGTGCCCATGGGATGGAGCCACGTCAGAGAAGCTCATGGAGAACTGTCTCCTGTGGGAGGGACCCCAGAGTGCAACAGGAGAGGGACTCCTCTCCCTGAGCAGTGGGAGCATCCTTGGGTGATGAACTGACCATAACCCCCATTCCCTGTCTCCTTGCACTGCTGGGGTAGGAGGTAGAGCTGGAAGGAGGCGGGGGCGAGGGGAGTGTATTTTTAAGGGTTTCTCATTACACTGCTCTGATTTTGTTAGCAATAAATTCAATTAATATCTCTAAGCTGAGCCTGTTTTGCTCGTGACAGTATTTGATGAATGATTGTGGTGGTTTTGCAAGGCTTGATTTTTGGTGAGGAGGGAAGAAACCAACCACAGAAGTGACTTTCTGGGAGAAGCTGCTAAAAGCTTCCCTGTGCCTGGCAAAACCAATCACTGGCTGGGTCTGAGAACAGGCACACTGCTAAACCAATTAGATAACCTGGTAATGCCTCTATGATAATGTATTTAAGAATGACAAAATCATGGGAACTCTCTTTTCTTCCTCTCCTTAGAGAGGTGGTGGTAGGGGCCACCAGACCATGCTGTGAGGGGCCATTCCAGCGCTGAGAGTGGCCCCACAGCCGGCACTGGGAGCAACCCCGCAGACAAGATTGGGGTGGCATGGCCAGCAATGGACTTTGCCTGCCTGGCCCCTTCTAGCCTGCTGCACTGCAAACAGAAGGGCAAAAGCAGCAGCAGCAGCTTCTCTTTTACAGTGCCCTGCACAAAGAGAAGCACGAAATGGAGCAGTGGCACGGCCCACATGGTGCCAGCCGGGACCATGTGACCAGCAGCGAGAGGCACAGCAAACAATCCCAGAGCCTGGAGATCCATCTTCCAGTGCTGCAGAAATCTGTAAAAACTTTTCAATTGATAGAATTTGAGAACAAACAATCCTACAGACATCGATTCTCTCCCAAAACAGAGAAAAGGGAAAAGATGAAGACATGGGAGGAGAACAACACTAAGGTCAGTAAAGAGGGGTAGGAGGAGGTGCTCTGGACATTGGAGCTGAGATTCTTCTGCAAGCCATGGTGAGGACTGAATATAACAAATTGTTTCCCCATAATTTCTGAAGTGCATGGAGGGATGAAAAATTCATCCACAGCCTATGAGAAAAAGGTGTTCGTGCTGGAGCGTATGGGTGCTAAAAAGCAATGATCTGGTGTTATGCTTGAACAGAGAGAGAGAGAACCTTTGCTTCCAGAGTTAGAGGAGGAAGACCCTTGCTGCTAAACTAGAACAGCTCATCCTTAGAAGACAATACTCCACGAACTAAATGGCCCATGAAGAAAGAGTTGTGGGAAAACTGTTTGCTCGTGGGAGGGACTCATGTTGCAGCAGGTTGGGAGGACTGCAGCTTGTGAAAATCATGTTAGAGAAGTTCACAGAGAACTGTCTCTCGCAGGAAGGACCCCACAACATAGCAGAAGAGACTCCCCTCCCTAAGTGACCTGAAGGAAGATTTTTAGAGGTGAAAAACTGACAAAAAACCCCATGCTTTGTCTCCCTGTGCTGTTGGTGAGAAGCAAAGAAGTGCTGGGGGGCAGAGGAGGGGGAGGAAAGGTGTTCTAAAGGTTTTAGTTCTCATTACCCTCTTTTAATTCTGTTAATAAATTTCTCTTTACACCTTTTAAAGTATTGAGCCTGTTTTACCCTTAGAGTGTTTTCTCCTAATCCTTATCTCACCCCATGAGCATTTTACTTTCTTTTTCTTTCCCCCTCCTCTGCTCGACTGTAGCAGAGGAAATGAGAGATTTTTCATGGGTGCACTGACATTCATCCAGTGTCAAAATCATGATATTTCTCATGGAGAATGCAGGCAACCATGAGGACTTTGAGATAAGGATATTCATTGGGAGAAATAATTATTTCTATAGAAATATATAATTAATTGGGCAACACAAGTATGAAATGACAAAATTAAGTATTAAGAATGTAGTGGGAAACTTGTAATTGTAGCGAAAAATCTACGGGTGGATGATTTACTGTGTAATTTGTCTTTTGGTTCTGTGTAGTGATTATGCCTTAGATTTAGTGTAGAGATTTTTTTCTTCTGTTTAGTTTAGTAGTTTTTTGTTTTTCTAAGGATTATATGTTCAGTGTAATTTTGATGATAATTCTTAAATATGTGACTCACAGAGGCCAGGGGTAGAATTATCCTGCTGATTTTGTTAGCAACAAATCCAATTAATATCTCTAAGCTGAGCCTGTTGTGCTCGTGACAGTATATGATGAACAATCTCTCCTAGCCCTTATCTCAACCCAGTCAAAAAAAGCTTGTTGAGAAGCTGGATAGACATCCAAACTGTTTTAATATTGTTTTTCCCCTCTTTGTTATAGCCACAAATGAATCTCAAGTATGCCTGTGAAATACAGGTGATAAAAAACACAAGTAAATCTTGACTAAGAAAAATACTGCTTAAGAACTCCCTCTTCAATATATTATGAAATGTTTTTCTTTTCCGTATTATTTCGTGAACCTTGGACTTAAAACCTAGGGAGAACACAATTCTAATAACTTCAAACTGGTTATTACCCATACCTTTTAAAACTTCTCCTCTTCTACATATTAAGGTGAGCATAATGTTTTTGGTTTGGTTCAGTCTCTTGCACTTGACTATCCTTTGTGCTAAGATCCAAGATTAGGGTTTAATTTAGATACTCACATATATCTGTATCTCACTTTGTATCTCATTTATTTGTGTCTTATGAACATCTTATGGTTGATGTCTCACTTCATCAACAGTATATAGCTATCTGTTTTTTTAATGTTTTGCAAAACCGAAACTTGTAAAACTGAAGCTAGATCTTGGCAACAAAACTTGCAAGAATCTGTCTGCCCTTCCTGAATGAATTTGGTTTCTTGAAGCATTCACTCTGAAACATTTTGATTTAAGCAAAAATATCCTGTAACGTACACCTGTGTTATTGTGTGCACACACATACACTGTCCCCCATCAGCCTCCTTTGTGTACTTACTTTCAGAGTGTGCAGGGTGTTGGTCCATTCCATGGAGCCTATCTGAGGTATGGCAGTAAGGAGTATGCTTGTAGCCTTATTTGCATTGCCCTTCAGCGTCTTTAAAACTTTATCCACTGACACCTAGAAACACAATACAACTCAGTAGTGTCTCTCAATTTTGATGGCACACATTTTAAACACCCAAATAAATTTAACTCAGAAGTGCAGAAGTGAAGTTCTAGAATATCAGTCTTTTTAGACAGCACAAATGTTTTTTCCTCTCTGTGTGTATGGTTTATACTTGTGTATTGCAAACAAATAGGAGAACTAAAGCATATGCATTGTTTTGCAGAGAGCTGCAAAAGAAAAAACACCTGATCAATCACAGGAAGACAAGTCACACACAGAACTCATGAGCTTCATGATTCAGACAACAGGAAACAAAAGGTTTGCTAGTAGTGAGGCAGGTTTATGAAAATGAATAGCAACAATTGAGTCTATTCGTACTTTCACAATCATTCATCAAGAATAGCTCAGGGATACTAATGTACTTTCACAATCATTCATCAAGAATAGCTCAGGGATACTAACGTAATTAAGAAGAGATTTAGTATAGTATGTCATCTCTTATCAAAACCTACACATTCTCATCCAAATCCCTCTGGAGAACACCAGAGGAAAAAAGTTTCACTCACTGCTTCTTCATGTTCCTTCCAGCAGTCATAATCTGTTGCCATGGCAATAGTAGCATAACTCATTCCAGCTTCCTTTGCAAGAATCACTTCAGGCACTGTAGTCATGTTGATAACATCAGCTCCCCAGCTGCGAAACACACAGCTTTCTGCTCGAGAGCTGAAACGTGGGCCTTCAATTGTGATCATTGTCCCCTTGGAATGACACTGGAGCCCCAGCTTCTTGGCAGTCTCAATAAGAACCTGCAAAACATGCCATTGTCAAGGAAAGGAAATAATTCCCTTCATGCACTGCTTTAGCATCCCATCAAAAACCTACACACAAAAGAAGTTAGCTTTATACAAAGTAGTCATATTTCACATGACTACAGCTGTCCAAAACTAAAGATGAGTTTTGTTTTCCTCACACAACAACAAAAATTAATTGTCCTACCAACAGGGATGAACTTGAACTCATCTGCATTTATTAGCATCAGCTGGATTACCGCTTTCAATGCAGACCAAGAAGACTGGGAAACAGAACTTTTTTGTACATTTAGACTGTGCCTACATTGCAAGCAGAACTGCAGGTAAAAGCATTCCACTGACCGCTACATTATCACATGGTGGAGTGGAGCCAGTGAAAACAGTAGTAGGAAATTTACATTTTGAAAGTAAAACTCTTCAAGAACATACTTCAAAAGAGTATCCTTGGAATCTGTACAGAAATTATTATGTTTTCCCATGCCACTGGCTGAGCTGTATATTGGACATATAGCATGTACTTCCCATCAGTTGTTTTAGCTCCAATGAGAACCTCACATATGGCAGAACAATCCTGACGTTCTCTTGGTAATTGGCCTGGATAATGCCATTTGACACAGTTGGAATAAGAGGGTGCCAGCCTAGACAAATGGGATGAGGATACTCATCACTGTCCTGAGTAGGAAAGTGAAAGGAATTATGATGACATCTATTTAAAATGGCCATCAACAAAAAAAGAAAAGATGGAAAAGAAAACAAAAGCACCACCAAAAATTGTGGTAGGCCAGGAGGGACTTTTTAAACACAGCAGCAGTGAAAAACCTAGTCTGATACCACTAGAAGGAACTCCTTAGCACTATGATTTATTCCACGTGGAACAGCTTCCCTACAAACACTCTGAGAAGCCTGCACTCAACACAAACAGATGCAACAAGCAGCAACAGCTCAAGTGTGCTACATGACCTTGTGGGGTGCCTTCTCCCTGCCATGTGGATCAGTGGATTGTGTGGAGCAGTGGATTTTGCAGAGCAGCACAACAACATAAAGCTGAAGTACCCACATCTGCCACTGCAGATGCAGGTAAACAGGTAATTCTGCAGTGTACCTGGGTTGTGGCAACACCCGAAACAACTCCAGGTTGCAAAAAGTGATTGAGAGTGGGCCTGCTTGAGAAGGGCTTGGGGACAACGGATGATGGAAAACTCAGCATGACCCAGCCATGAGCACTCACAGCCCAGAAAGCCAACGGGATCCTGGGCTGCATCCAAAGCAGTGTGGCCAGCAGGGTGAGGGAGGGGATTCTGCGCCTCTGCTCTGCTCTGGTATGACCCTACTGGAACCCTGCATCCAGCTCTAGGGTCCTTACTGTAAGAAAGACATGGAACTGTTGGAACAAGTCCAGAGGATGCAACAAAATTGATAGGAGGACTGGAGCACCTCCCTTATGAAGACAGGCTGAGAAAGTTGGAGCTGTTAAGCCTGGAGAAGAGAAAGCTGTGGGGAAGCCTCATAGCAACCTCCCAATATCTGAAGGGATCTACAGGAAAGGTGGAGAGGGGACTCCTTGTCAGGAACTGTAGTGATAAGACAAGGAATAAAAGGCGCAAATTGAAAGAGGGAAAGTTTAGGCTAGATACTAGGAAGAAACTTTCTGCTGTGAGGGTGGTGAGACACTGGGGCAGGCTGCCCAAGGAGGTTGTGGATGCTGCAACACCGGCAGTGTTCAAGGTGTGGTTGGATAAGGCCTTGAGCAACTTGTTCTAGTGGAAGGTACCCCTGCACATGGCAGTGGCATTTGGGACTAGATAATCTTAAAGGTCCTTTACAACCCCTTAGTATTCTGTGATTCACTCTGTGCTATAAGTTGATCTAATATTAGTCACACCTAATATTTTGGTTTACTGATACTTTTAATTCTAAATATATGTTTACCTGAATGCCAGTTAATTACACTGTTGATAAATGAACAGAGCAACTGACATGACATAACCACAGGCAAATGTCCCTTTCTGAAACTCTTTACGAAGTTCCAGCTTTACTGCCTATAAGGTGTTGTGTTGAGCCTCGGTTTCTAAAAGCACCAATACCCAAGATACTCTGTATTATTCAAAACTTGAGAGAAAAAGATAAACTCCATTTAGATTCTCATTTAATTTACAGTGCATAAACCAACTAAACCAGAGCATTTTAATGTATTTGCACAGATGCAATACAATTTGGTTTCATATGTTTTGATGCAAAATTCCTTAATTATGTTACATTCACAATTTTGGCTTTTTTATTATTATTGCATTTATCTATGAAATTCCTCTGAACTGGGATAAACTGGGCTGAAACTGTCCCAGCAATTTTCAGAAATAGTTTCAGGAAAAAATTTACATCACTTTTATCTGGTATTTTCAAATGAAGTGAAAATACTCCTTCTCAGTCTCACAAAGAGCTCAAAACCCATATGCTCTTTAAAACATCTCTCAGGCTGATTAGAATGCACAGGCTGATGAGATAGTAATAATCACCACATGTGAGACTGGGAAGTACCTAAATGCTTTTTCTTTGTTTGAAAAGGCACATTTCTCTGCTGGCTTTTCAAAAAATGTATAGCCCAAAAAACATCTCTAGCTAGTTAATAACTGAAAGAAAACTAGTCTTGGCATGTGTTCCCTGCAGTCTCAGGAAATGTATGTATGAGTACTTTTTTAAAAAAATGACAATGCCAAGTACTGCCAATCACCAAAGTAATACTTTTTAATCCATTTCTTAATAAACTCCTTGCATCTCCTGTGACATGACATCATGCTCACAGTACAAACCAACTAAATGCCAACTAATCAGTGGTAAGAGCTTGTGGCTAGGCTCTTTTTGCAAGAAAAATGCGAGGTATTTTGCATAATTTACTGCTCAATTAAAGAAGGGCAAAAGCATGCACATGTATAATATGCAGTGGCTTGTTTATTCATGAAACTTAGAATATCTTTAGCTCATTGTAAAACACCTTGATTCCCAGCGTGGCTGTCTCTAAACCACAGTGTGGCCAGTTCACAAAAATGGCACATAATGACTCTGAAGTGAACTGGTGACAAAAGCAGAATAGCTCAGTAGCCCAAATATTTGTCCAAGCTCTGGGTATAGACTGCCACCTGCTTCACAATTTAGCTTTGTCTTGATTACAAAGAGCAAGTCTCTTAGATGAATATGACTGATTCTGTAAGTACTCCTGTTCCTCTGAAGAATGTGACCTCCTTGCAGCTCCTGATCAGAGCATTCCAATACTACAAAATGTACAGTTCAATCTTCACCTTCCTTTTTCGTCACCTCTAGGAATACACTGAGGTGACATATTTAATCAGATACACTCATCCCAGAAGCTTATAAAGGTGCTGAAAAATAGTGTTTCACACTCTCTAGTCTGAGAATTCTGAAAATCTTGAAGTGACACAACAGAGAGCAACAACCAGGAGTAAAAGGCAAATATAATTTGGCTTGTTTCAACGCTTAACGTCCTAAGCCTTGACTCTCCACCACCGCCCACCTCTACAATGCACAAAAGCACAAAAAGGCAATTTCTGTGAATGTTAAAGCACAACTTATTTAAATATTTAGGTATGTAGAGTGCCTCCACCATAGGTGCGGCTTTAGTCAGAAAAAAAATGGAGCTAATTTCCAATCGTAACTGCTTTGTTCACTTTGTTGCTTTCTTGGCTGGTTGCTTGATAAATAAAGATCTTATGTCCCCTTACTAAGACTCTGGGAAAATCTATGTTGCCAACACACTTCTTTTGCATACCTCCCTGAAGATCTTTTACTTCCCATGCCTTCCAAATATTACATTTGTCCTTAATACCATGATGTATCTGAGAAACAGGATAAAGAGGTGCATACTGCCTCTGTATTCTAAGAATGCACAGTTAGACTAACACATCACAAATAAATGCTATAGAAACAACATTTCTTCATACTATTACAGAATTCACTAACCTCTCTGGTTTTGGTGCAGAATGGCTCAGCCATTGGAATATGACATACTCCTGAGAGAGTGGAATGCTGTCCATCATATAAAGTACAATGTCTTTTAGTTGTCCTAGAAAAGCAGAAAACTTGCTTAGAGAGAAAAACAGAAAGAGAAAGCAACAAATTGATGCAAATCAAACAACACAGCATCCCTGGGAGAGGACGAAGAAACCAGTATGATATTAGTGACCGCCTGTAATCCTGTTCTTCCTCTGTACAAACCTTTGAGAATTGAGCTGAAGAGTATAAAACTGTTACTCCACTAGTTCACTGTCAATTCATTATGAAAATCTTTTGTTAACCAAGACAGTGAAAAGCTGATTTGTTCCTAAGTAACACAAACAGCCCTATTGCGATGTGATTCTACTACAAAACAATCAGCTAATTCAACAGTCAGGCATGTAACCCCTGGAAAAAAAATATTAAGTAAGCTTTAAGAAAGAGAAAGAATAAAATCTCAATTACCACAAGGCTAATCAAAATAGAACTTGTTCATAGCACTGCATTCCTACATTGAAAGGATGGGAATTTACAGCAACAGCTTCCAGCATCAAGGAAGTGTGAATTCAAGAAGAAAAACCTTGGAACAGGATGTCTTTGTATTCTCAGAAAGATCACACACACATGCAGTGGCAGCTTCCAAATGGAAGAATCCTTTTTCTCTCTTCTTTCAATGGATGGAAATGGTCAAATGTTAAAATTTCCACCCACCATGCCATTTTGGAACACATGGAACTGCTACCCACTACAACTTTACTCTCAAATGCACTGCCTCAAACTAAGCCACATAATTTGATGGTGCAAATCCTCTGGAACAATGTTCTCAGACACTGCCTTCTTCCCTGCAGTGTGTCACACACTGTCCTTTACAGGAGAAAATAAAGACAATAGACAAATTCAATCCACAGTTGAAATACAAAGTATCTGCTGATAATGCTTTTATAACAGCTCCCCAGTAAGTCACTAGGAAATATTTAAAAGAAGGTTTTAAATATAAGTTATATGTTATAATCTATGTCAGAGTGGGTTTCAACAAAAAAAATGCATCACTAGGGTAGCATTAAGAATGAGATTTTAAAATAGGAAGGAGATGGACAAATTAAAAACATCCGGAAAATGGGATAGAGCTGTTAAAATAGTTGAAATACTAAAATTAATTTTTCCTTTATGGGATATTGAAAAGCTGCAAATAGGATATATGTGATTTTTCACACTTTTCTATTTTGTGTGCTAATTAGTTATTTAGAGTTGGAGGAAATGGTAAAAGCCACAATCTGTTTCCTGCATTATAGTATTTCAGATGTTGTTAGTCAGGCACTTTCAGTCAGAAAAGCCCAAGGAAAGGTCTAATATGCCTAAATATTAATATCTGATTTTCAGATACCCTGTGTTCTTTGAAGAGAATGGCCACATCACTACATGGCCTCATGAAGAAATCCCACTATGTTTTGTGCTATTCATACGAACTGCACAGGATTAAGTAACAACAGTTAGACTATTTTGAGCAATGGACGACACGTGTTCGCACTTAGATAATTTCTCTTCTGCATCTCTTGTAGTTTAAACCCACCTGGAAATTAAAACCCATTAAGCCCCTGTACTTGCAGCAACAGCCACACTTTTAATCCAACAATAAGGTGGGTTTTGCTCCTTCATTATCATGTTATCACAGTAACAAAGGATTTTCTGGAAATTCTGACTTATGACTGATCCTAGGAAGCAAAATACAACACAGATAAATGAACAAACCAATCATTTCCATCTGTGACAAACAGCCCTCTACTACTTCCATCATCACCTTCCTCCTTATTCCAGTAGTGTTGATCTATCAAACTGGTAATTAAAGAACAAAATGTAAATTCAGACTGGCATAAGTGTATAAAAAGCAGTCTCAGTATGCTCTGCATCTTCAGGGACTCTGAAAGAAAACTCTACAAAAAAAATTACAGGGTGTAACAATACTGCAGTAATTGTAGTTGTGCTTGTGACACAGAGAACAGAAACAGTAAAATCGGCAGCTGTCACAGGAAGCTATTTTCTGCATCTCTGCAACTGAGCTCAGTCATTCAAGTATGTAGTTACTGTCTTGCTCTTCTCTTCCTAGCAAATATGAGCAGCAAACCAAACAGGAAGTATTCAAAAGTCCCCAGTTAGTCTGATGTAGTCAACTGACTAACAGCACTGCAATTAACTAACAGCAGTCAAAGGCAGATAAAATTTATCCTAGATTTTTGAAGTACCTTTATAAAGAAGAAAACAACTTCTGCAGCCTATAGCAGCTAATGGTTATTTTTGGATTTGGAAGCAAGGAGAACACAATATATGTATTTTTGTATTTATTTAATAAAAGGTATCTTTTATTGTTTAAATACATAATACAATAAGCATAAAGAAAGCAGATACCATATATATAATCAAACACTAGGTGTGGTAATGGCCTGCAGAATTGGGCTCTCAAAAGTTTGGAAATCTTATGTAGTTCTGATTACACCTATTCAGTGTTTTACACTGTAAGTCAAACCCGTGCTAGGCAGAAGTCCTACACAACTCCTTATATTGCAATCCTATCATTAATTTCACAGTGTGCTTGCTCAAGGAGAGCAAATTACAGTAGCTGCCTACAGTTTTCTGCTCAGTTCTAGCTCTTCTCCCATTCCTAGTCACTATCCCTTCTTTTTACTTCACACCTGTAAGGAGACTTGAGAATAGGAACTTCCTCTATTGAGAATATATATAGAGAGAGTCCAGATACTAAAAGGTACCTGGACACCAGAAGGCACTGATTTTAATTGTGGCCTGAGTAAACCTTGCCACCTAGACCACAACTTCTTTCCTATGTACTGCCTGGCACGGGTTAACCACTATATAGAAGCCAGAATACCTTTCAATAAAAATAACTGACTATTTTTGCAAATTTAACCAGTAACTTCTTTCCAAGACTATTAACACTGTTTGCATTACTCTGATCTTTCTTTAGAAGGGATTTCAGAAAAAATCCATCTTTTCAGACTTTGGTGGATCACTAAAATATTTTGTCCCATGAAAATATCTTCCCATCAGTAGTAGTATTGGCATACTAACTTACATAATGCAATCACTCTTAGACTGCTGTGAAGGGCTAAATGAAGACCCTATCTCCAATGACCTGGCAGTCTAACTTTCCCTGGCATACAACATGATGAGAAAAAGAACTGACACAGAAATTCAGCTGTCAAAAGAGACAGACTATTACAACATACCAGTTTTCTGAATTAAACCTCAAGTTTGGGATGATTTTTAAATTCAAATTACATATAATTTTCCACACTGAAACATTTTCACATGCTTTTCTGTGAAGCCTTTTCATTTCCTGATACCATTAAACAAGTCACAACAAGTTTCCACTAGCCTACATCAAAATGAAAACTTACTTGCCCAAATGAAACATTGTTCATAAATACAGGATGCACTACTACTGGTGACCATCTCTAAATAAACTCTACATGAAGACAGAGATCACAGAACAGCTGAGGGTAGAAGTGGCCTCTGGAGGTCACCTGGAGGTTCACCTAGAATGGGCTGTCCAGGTCCATACCCTGATGGCTTTGAGTATCTCCAAGGATGGAGACTCTGCCACCTCTCTGGGCAACCTGCGCCAGTACTTACCTTCAGTAAGAAGTGTTCACTGATGCTCAGAGGGAACCTCCTGTGTTTTCTGTTCCTACTGCCTCTGATCCTGGGTGCTGCTGGACAGAGCCTGGCTTCTTCTATGCACCCTCCCTTCAGATATTTCTACAGATCAATGATATTCCCTTTGAGTCTAGTCTTCTCCAGGCTGAACAGTCCCATTGTCTCAGCCTCTCCTCTTAGATGCTCCAGTCCTTTAGCATCTTCACAGTCCACTGTTGGGCTCTCTCTGCTATGCCCATGTCCAAATTGCACTGTGGAGCCCAGAACTGGATACACTACTCCAGGGGTGGCTCACCAATGGCCAACNCAGAACAGCTGAGGGTAGAAGTGGCCTCTGGAGGTCACCTGGAGGTTCACCTAGAATGGGCTGTCCAGGTCCATACCCTGATGGCTTTGAGTATCTCCAAGGATGGAGACTCTGCCACCTCTCTGGGCAACCTGCGCCAGTACTTACCTTCAGTAAGAAGTGTTCACTGATGCTCAGAGGGAACCTCCTGTGTTTTCTGTTCCTACTGCCTCTGATCCTGGGTGCTGCTGGACAGAGCCTGGCTTCTTCTATGCACCCTCCCTTCAGATATTTCTACAGATCAATGATATTCCCTTTGAGTCTAGTCTTCTCCAGGCTGAACAGTCCCATTGTCTCAGCCTCTCCTCTTAGATGCTCCAGTCCTTTAGCATCTTCACAGTCCACTGTTGGGCTCTCTCTGCTATGCCCATGTCCAAATTGCACTGTGGAGCCCAGAACTGGATACACTACTCCAGGTGTGGCTCACCAATGGCAAACAGAGGCTCCTGTCACTTGCCCAGGAGTCTGTCAGATGATATTGCAGTCAAAAGATTGTGTGCTTGACTCACAATCACCCAAACCATGTCCCCAAGTGTGTTTAATAGCTTTCCTACATAAATCAGTATCAATACTAAAAAAAAATTAACATTGCCAGCAATTTAGCTGATATTCACCCATAAATCAACTCCAGTATAACAGGAAGCACTCTATATTAGGGGCATGCTCCTGCAGGGTACTTAGTACTTAGTAATTTAGATACACTGTATCTAAAACCTACTCCTACAAGAGAAAAAGGATTTCAGTTACACATGCAAAAAAAGTCAGTAAGTCAAAATTTGAATAGCAGTGCAGTGTGGGAAACAAATCTAGGTTTACATGTTCAGTTGGCAATGAAATATTACCAGCAGCACCACAAATGGCCAAAGAAGCTGCATAAGCCATTTTAAATACTTTAAATTAGGTGGAATACCCAAATAAGACTTCATTATCTACTACACTTCCAAGTATTAAAAGTAAATTTAACTTCAAAATGTGCAACGAAATCTTTGAATTATTGGTGTTGTTAGTGATCCTTAAATGTAGCTTTATTTTGTCTCTGGCTTTGCTTGAATTTTTCTCGTCAAATAATCAAGGCGGAAAGGACCAGCTGCTGTACAGAGACTTTGGAAACAAATTTAATTCCTTAGGATTCTTTATAAGTAAGATATGCAAGCATCTATTCTTGTTTTAAAACAATGGCCTCTCTTTTTTTACTGTGTTGCATTTATCTCTCTGGTGCAGGACTTCATTATTATGACATATACTTTCCTAGCTGACTCCTACTGTGCTTTCTGGTACCTCTCCATTTCATTTCAGATTCTTCAAAGCTTGGAATGGCCTGTGCTCTTATTCATGTTTCTCTCCCACACCTGAGAATAGCAAGATTTCTTTTACTTCTGAACAGTCTTCTCATGCAGCTATACTTCAGATAATTTATGGCCATTCTTCAAAGCCTGGTACTTCTGTGTCTGTTAGAATGGAACTTCTTATAATTGCATTACCATTTCCTATCCTATTTTCTTGTATGAATCTCACTTTTTGACAGAAGAACGGAGGCTATCATCTTATTTTACAAAAGCTTAGTGTAACATGAACATGTTATTATATGGTTTAGCCCCATTTGTCCTCTTTTTCCTCCTTCTTACTTACCTGTCAATGAACTGGTCAATTATGACAAGATCACCAGGTTGTATTTCTTCTCGTAATGAACCACAGGCAGTAGTCACTAATACATGGGAACAATTTTCTTCTTTTAATGCCCAGATATTGGCACGGTAATTGACGTTTGATGGCATAATTGTATGATGCCTTCCATGCCTGCAAAGATACATGAAGCAGGAGAGTAAGATAGATCAGACTGAAATTGCCTTCCTTCTCCCACATACGGAGAATTTCAGGAAACATATTTCCCCTAACAATACTGGAAGTGGAACTGACCATTCCAGCTACTTCCGGTGTATTTTGTTTTCCTAAATGTATTGAGCCGCTCTCGGAATTCAATTTAAAAAGCAGTGGTATAATTTTCTTTTTAAATGCAAAATTTTAAGTTCAAGACTCTAATGAAAAGAATCCTAAAAATACAATTCAGATATACTTCAGCAGCTTCAAGATTAAAATAAGCATTTTCCTTGGAATCTTCTAAGTCAGTTCCATAGATTCTGATACTCCTTTTCCATACACTACAGGGGGTTTTTAAGATTTATATACACCTCCACAAATTTTCTACTGAACAAAGAAGAATCTGCCCAGAAGCGTTGTTTGTATTCTCCCACACAAAGGGTGGCACATCACAGAACATTGTACTCTAATCTGTCATCTTTTCAAAGAAAACAGTAGAATCATCACATTTTTCTCATTGATCTTTAAGTGACTTGACAGCTTTCATAAATTCAAAGAATGACTTCACACTGTTGCAGTATTCTTTTCCACCAAGACAGGAAATACTTGATCTTATAAGCACGAGCTTTTGTGCTCTCTCTGGCTTTGCACATCACTTACATGACTAAACACATTAGAAAATTACTTTCAACCATGTAAGAGAAAAGAAGGAATTTAATTTATCAACTCATTTTTTCAGAGGCTAAAACGTCCTAAGAATTTGATCATTTAGGAACTGTGTACAACACCATCAAGCGCTGTCAGTCAGGATTCCCATGTTGTCATTAGCACTGCAGATAAGCTACTAGGCACACAGATTTATTGCTTTATTGCAGTTACTGTCATAATCATCTTACACAGTAATTTTTTTTTCCCCCCCCAATCTGATTGAGAAGCCAAAACACAAAAGAAAAATTTGCAGGTACCTTAGCCCTAAAAGTAAACTCACAAGGTTTCTATATGAATGGTCATAAATCCCAGGGAGAAGCTAAACCACAGTCAAGTTGTTCAGACCTCTGTGGTCCAAGATCTAGCTTGAAACAGTGCAGCTATAAGAACTTGACTTAGCAGTTCATTTGAGAAAATAAGAAAAAAGTTTCCAGATGTAATAAAATACATGAGCAAAGTTCATGAAAGATAAGAAAAGTAAAACCACAGACAGAAGTATAGTTGCAGAGATGGTTAGCAGTCAGCAGCTTTAATGAAAAAACACTGGAATGAAAAGAATCATGGCCCTGAGTGCACCACTGGACCCTAAGGGCCATGGCCAGTTTCACCCTGGGCCTCCACAGAAATTCCTGAAGCCTGCGAGCCTAGGTGTTCCTGCCTCCAAGCTCAGGCCCCAGTCTTCACTCCTGGCCTGAGCTATGTCACAGTGCAGCAGTCCCCAACCCGCTCACAGCCTTCAGACCTATGCTGTAGTTTGTCTCCAGAGAGGAATGAGCTTTAGACACATGCTACAGCCTTGCCTGTCACCTCCTACAGTTCCTGCCCAGATTCCCTGGATGGATCCTGTGCTTGATTAATTACCTTGAATTGGCCTGCTGATAGACCCTGTTATCAGCACCTGTTCTGTCCATTCTGCCCAGATACCGCCAACTGTGTTGGTATTCTTATATTTAATCCAGTAGAATATTCTAGCTATCCACATTTACACCAGTGTGAAATTTCCACACATTCATCTGCAAATCCTGCTTCCAGAGTCACTTCAAGTACAGTAAAAGATGTCTGAAATACATCAAAAATTATATAGGGAGGGAGGACTGCAAGGGATGCAGGCCCCTAAGCAATAATTGTAACAGCAAGAGGACTCAATAATCTAAATGAATAATTTGGAGGAGTTTACATTGGTACCAGTAACATGGTTCATCTGGAAGAGGACATGTTCTCTGTTCCACAGAAGAAATCTGCAAACATAGTGAGCAGATGAATTAATTAATAAGGTTATCAGCATCATCTACCCACCATCAGAGCAGGTGGCCTTGCAGGCTTGCCATTCTTACTAGGGAATATCTCCCACTGGATTTTTTATCTAACCTAGACAGCATTTTTAATACTCTCAGTCCTTGCAGCATCAAATTTGCTTGTGAAAAAACCCAAACTTGTGCCGGACTTTGCTAGCAACCTCACAGAGCAAGGTAGTATCAGAGCAGAAATCCAGTTCACCTAATGAAAAGAGAAAATATTCTGAAAAAACTTAAGAGATGCATAATATAAACGTCTTAAAATGCTTATTTACCTTGCTAAGAGCACACAGTCCACATTTTTGATCTTTCCCAAAATCAAAGCATCTGACGGCTGCAAAACAAGCACATAAGAATGAGTTATCACCTGACAATCATATTACAAACCTTTACTGCTACTTAAAAGTGCAACAGTTATGAAAGAAAATACTGATTACCACTGTAGTATCACGTTTTCATGAGTTTAGCTCTGTAATTTGATATGGCAGATTAGTAAATCAGCCTGGAACAGGAAGATCAAACTTGAGACAGGAAGGATTACCACACATTTTCTGTGTTCATACTAACATTAACATATCAACTCTTTACTTTGGGGCTGGAAACTGTAATATTTTCTAATATATCAAAAGAGTATTTCCCACACAAAAACTGTAGCATGCACATGTTACCATCAAATTGGTTAGCATGACTCACTCTTTCCTGTAAACTTCTTAAGTTTCTTTTTGCTAAATAGGTGCCATTCTCTACTAAAGCCCCCTTCCATATTAAAAAAAAAAAACACATTTAATCTGTGCTTTTCTATAACACTCACCTGTTCATTCTCTTCTCTGTCCCCTTTCTAACTTGGGCTAGCAGTAGGTTGTGAAGAGTTCTGGATTCCTCCAACCCAGCCCTCACTCACTCCCAGCTTCCTGAAAAACTCACTCTTCCCTGCTGCTAGGAGTCCTGCTTTTGGGAAATGAGATGCGATATAACAAAGAAATTCTGGTACATAAGTGGCAGAAGCAGTGTTGTATGTGCTCAGCCCAGAGACTTCTCTTACAGCTACACAACAAGAAAATACAATCATCCTGACAACCAACCAGCTAGGACAACAGAGCATTTTTATTTTAGTGGTCCAGCTGGAACATGTACCTTGCCATGTAGATGGGTCATCCTGCCCATGAGAGGCAGCCTCCAAGTCATCAACCACCATGACAATAACTTAACTGCTCTGTGGGCTGTGTTCTGCTCCTGGCCTTTAGGGATCTGAAATACACTATGTTGTAGCTTTCCTTTTTATTCAAACAGCTACTAACAAAATCATGTTTTATTTAGTGATCACAAGTTTGTGTCTTGACTCACATATCTGCATTTAGAGATGTTCTGTTGCCAGCTACTTGATAGAAAACAAATAAAATGATAATGCTAGATGCAAGATTTCAATTAGCGTTTAGTTTTACAGCTGCTGACTTTATTATACACTTGAAAATTTGCAGAGATTGACAATTAAGTGATATGGGAGTCCTATGTTAAAGATACCCATTTCTAATAAAAACATCACCTTCTGCTTCCTATTGCACAGCTCTTTTTGGCAAATGTTCATGTGAAAGCTCTCCAAAGCACTATAACTTACTCAATCACCAATGTTTAAATTCTGGCAGACACTTACTACTTCTTTTAAAAAGAAGGGAACGTTACAGAAAATTTATGTTTAGAATGACTGTTTAGTAGTTATTCTGACTTCTTGTGATTTTTTTTTTCCCAAGACTCCTTTTAATATTAAAGTATTGATATTTAAGTGTTTAATTTTAACCTGACATATACTCTTCTCAAACAAATATGGCTTTAAGAGTGAAATTTCACATAGGGCAAAAGTTTTGCTGTCTAATGGCCAAGGCAACTTGCCATTGCAACTTTCCATAACAAGGAATGTTCACAAAAATTACCATTTGGGATTTTGTTTTGTTTACACACATTTGCTGTGTTAAGTAATAAGCACTTATTAAAACTGGGGACTTAAGTCCCCAAAATACTACAAAAATGCTCTTAAAAACTTAAGAGGATTTCCAGCAAAAGTTCTCGCCTCCCATCAAAAAAGTCACTAAGTTGAAGACTGGGCTCTTTGCTTTAAAAGTACACAGATTCAAGTTTATTGTGAGAGGTAGATTTAAGTTTATATCCATTTCCAAAAGACTTGGGGTAGTTTGATATTCATTTCCATCACAGAACCCCACTGAATTCTGGCATACACTGACAATGCAGAAAGAACATAAGAGCTTTGAATTTCACAGGCTTCAAAATCTAGTTGCTGCAGCCAGGGTTTCCTTCCCTATTGTCTCATATCCTATCACTTCAAAAGGCTTCAGGATGGTTGTGTAACAGTACTGGCTGGTGGTCATGACACCTGACACCTCTGCACTGACTTCCACAAAACACATTCTGCACATTTTCCAGGTGATATACTGAATATCTTTTTGGCACATGATTCCTAGAAAACTGCAAGAGAAAAAGAAATACTTGGAACAAAGAGAGCACTGCTAAATGGTGAGCGGACAGTTTAAGAAAAGAATTGCAGATACTGCAGCATGGTTCATTAAAAGACATTAAATAAGGATCATACAATCACAGAATTTTTAGGGTTGGAAAAGACCCGTGGAGATCTGCTAATTCACCCTTCCTGCAAAGGCAGGCTTGCCTACAGCAGATTACACAGGGACACATCCAGTGGGGTTTGAGTGTCTCCAGTAAGAGAGGCTCTGTGATCTCATTGGGCAGCCTGTTTCAGTGCTCTGACACCCTCAATGTAAAGGAATTCTTCCTCATATTGTGTTTTAGCTTATGGCTATTGGCAGCTTATCCTGTCGCTGAACACCATTGAAAAGAGTCTGGTATCATCCACTGGGCACTCACCTTTGAAATATTTATATGTACTGACAAGCTCACCTCTCAGTCTTCTCTGGACTAATAAGGCCCAGCTTCCACAGCCTTCCCCCATAAAAGAGACAGACGCTCCAGACCCTGAATCACCTCTATGGCACTGCCAGACCCTTTCCAGTAGCTCCTTGCTCTTCTTGTACTGAGGAACCCAGAACTCAACACAGCACTCCAGATGTAGCCTCACTGGGGCCAGGTAGAGGGGGAATCACAGCCCTTGACCTGCTGGACACCCTCCAGCTGCTGAACCCCAGGACAGCATTGGCCCTCCTGACTGAAAGGGTGAAGGTGTCATCCACCCCCCCTCCCCACGTTCTTCTCCACAGAGCTGCTTTCCAGAAGGTCAGCCCCCAGCTGTGCTGGTACTTAAGAGTTATTCCCACCCCAAGTGCAGGACTCTAAACTTGCCCTTGTTAAACCCCATCAGGTTTCTCTCTGCCCAATTCTCCAGACTAAGTTCCCTCTGAGTGGCACCAAAGCCTTCAGGCGTGTCAGTCATTCCTCAGTTCCAAGTCACCTGCAAGCTGGCTTAGGGTTCATTCTATCCCTTCATCCAGGTTGCTGGTAAAGAGATTGAGTAAGACTTGACCAACTACTGATATGTCCATAAAGTTATAGAAACAGACATTTCAAACTATGTGTTAACCACGTAACATAGGTATTTTATACTTCCATTCTGCTTTCTTCCTCCCACAAGTTCTTTCCAAGTGCTGTGCCTCTCTACTATTATCTCAGTCATAGCCAGAAGTGATGATAAAATAACTTTTAATTGAACAAATTGAAATCAAAGCTCTAATACTGTACTTCTAAAGGAGGATTTAATAAAAGGTCCAATAAAAGTTCTCAAACATTAAAAATTCATAAGTGTATTTAACTACTTCCCTCTTTTCACAAAATACAAGTCAGATATGTATTACTCATTGTTGCAAAACAGAAAAGAAAAAATAGAACCCTGGGCAATTAACCCCAAATTACTAAAATAACAGACAAATGGAATAAATCCCCTTTGTCTATAATATAAATATGCATAAAGTACTGTTCATGTGGTGTCTACAGAATTAGTTTTCCCCTTGGTCTCAGCTCAGCTGGAACAGAAAAAAGAATGAACATGGTACACTTGTGATGAAAAACCATTTCAGAGGTTCTGCAAGCCTCCATTCTACCTGTGAGCTAGTTTAGGAACCAAAGGAACCAAACGATGTACATTGTTTTGGGGAGGCAGAAGAGAAGCTTAAGTATTATGTTACATGGTCACGTTTTCCTGATGCAAGAACAAACACTCAATTGAAAGGTGCAACTACCCCCTGCTTAGTTTGCCAGATATATTTATGACCAGGAAAAGACACGGAGCCTCTAAAATAATTTTATAGAGTGGGAAGATCTCTTGCCCACCAGGGAAGGTGATTCAGAACCAAGATCTGTCATCCAGAAAGGAAGAGAATCTAACTGAAAATATATTCTGAACAAAGCTTTTTAGGAGCTTCCAAAATTCAGTGATGAAGATAAAATTGCTTGGAACAGCATCTATTATCCTGTAGGATATATTTGCCATACCTGTAAATAGAATCTCAAGAGGTTTTGTGATATTTTCCATAGAATACCAAAATTTTCATGTACTGAAAATGGTGGAAGCAGACAAAGGAGAAAAAACAGCTGGAATATTAAGAGCTGTAAGCTTACTTAGTTTTTTTAAAAACTATTGTTCTGCATTTTCACTATTACTAATGTAACTTGATAGATCATAGGAGGACCAATGTCAACATAGAGAACAGCAAAAAACTGTCATAATAGTTTCCTTTAAACTTTTCTGTATTTCCCATATTCCCTAATGCTAAATTTTGTAGTTAAATGGTTCTTAGGATTCAAGAAGGCCAAAGCAGAAGACAATTCAAGTACTCTGCATGAAGAAAATGTAAGCTATTGTTCACCTTTTAAAAGAAAAGCAGTATTTTTCATTAAAGAAAAATCTATTTTGCTGTTGTCAAACGTCAAAGGTACCAAGGAACATCAACCCCAGAAAGATTTTCAGTCAAAAATCTTTTGGTACAAGTTTCCTTGCCTAGAAAGTTAAGAATTAAAATCCAAGATTTAAGTAAAGTGGAATTGTATGCTTTGCATTTTTACATGACAGGAGGAAATGGACATGCATTCTATAAACTATGCTTTGCAATTTCCTTTTCACATTCATTCATTTTCATTCTTCCTAGTTTTGCTTGAACTAAATAGGTTGATGTTTTATCTCAGTTTCCCTCGGGAAATAAAAGACCACAAAGTTTTGAAGTTTATTTAAATTAAGCCCTTTACTTCTTAAAATTTCAGGCAGATTATCTCTCCACTGACTTCACAACTCTATGAAAAAGTATCTTTATGGCAGAAAAGTCCAAATTTGGTTTTATTCCAGTAACAATCAAGAACAAAACATGCCTTTAGGAAAAAAATAGTAACAAACCATAAACTTTTAAGCTTTTCCAGGCACACTTAAATAAAAATAAAATTGCCCTCTTGCATTCAGCAATAGCTGCTCCTCTCAACTATGTAGTTCTCAAAAGACAGGTAGGTTGTGTAACACCTCATTCCTGAATACTAAATAGTCTCAGCAGCAAGATAAGTGAATATTGATCCACCTAATAACACCAATTGAATTTGAGGCTTGTTTCTGCTTCAATCGAAATCCACTGCACTTAGTGCAACTGTATCTTGTGGACTAAGCTCTTACACACATCTTATACTAAGGCTGATTCATTAGCTGTTGAACTGGGAACTGCATTCAGTTGCTGAAGTTAATGTGATTCTATACAAGAGGAAATCTGCAGGAAACAACCATCAGGTCAATGGCTGATTATCAGAAGTTCAGATCTACAGAGAGAGAGAAGGAAGATAGGCCATTTCTGGTAAAAGGATAAAAGCTTCCTCTATGGCTGTGCTCTCTTTCTTCAACTGTGACCTGACTCCATTCAGGTCAGCTTAAGAGTCCCAGTTAAACTCGGGACATTATTTTGAATTCATGCTTGGATTCATACCATGGTATCTCAGTTGTATTCTCATCCCCCTCAAAGAAAAAATATTCGTGAGCTCGTTTTTTTAAGTTCAGCCTATGCTAAATGTGTAATATGCAGGCTCAGACAGAGGCAGTTCATTGATCAAGGTCTCTCACAAACCACAACAGCCACCAACATTAATTTTCTGCTATTTATGTTGCATTCTGTGAAGAACACAGAAAAAAAGACACCAGATAATTTACATACTAGTAAAAAAAAAAAAAAGTAAAAAAGTAAAAAAGCCTTTTATATTGACCAAAGGTGAATGGCTGATGAAGGTTTTTTCACTCCTTTGTGCAGGAGTGATCCTGGAAGTACTCCTACTCTTCTCAGGAATACTGAACCCTACTGTAGGCCACTTAGTGTACTGCAGAATTTGCATCCCCCAAATCCTGTGGCATCTCAGTGGTGTGACAGAACAGCCCTTCAAATACTCTGCTGCCACTGCGCCCTTAACTCTGATCTGAACAGAACCCCATGAGGGAGAAGTGTTCATCCATCCTAGACAGGAAAGTTTCAGTTAATATCTGCTACAAGCATAGTATTACTTTTGCTTTGCTAGCAGTCTCCAATCCATGCTGTGATGAATATCCATGACTCTCAAAAAACATGCTGTGATGAATATCCATGACTCTCAAAAAACAGGGAATGCAATGGCAACTGGTTTGGTTTAGCTGGTGGATCCTCCTTCAGACCAAAGCTGGCTACTTTTGGAAACCAGAGTATAGAAAACAGAGGAGGAAAGTTCCCTTCATTCTGTTGCAATTTGTTAACTAATTTTGAAAGATGATAGAAAAGTCAAATGCATTCTTCTGACTATGTTTTAGTATTTACCTCCTTCTCCTTCCTGAATGGTGTGGATACAAATTCCTCTTGCTCTTTACACTCCATTTGAAACCATTTTTGAGCGGAGGCATGGATTCAGTTTTCAATCACACAACATACTACTGAGTATGGTAAAGCTGGCAAGCTTCCAGTTACAAAATAGCACTTGCTACCAGATACCAGATTTTTTTGTATATACACTGGTAGACTGCATGAGATATAATTCCTTCAAAATACACCCAACGCTGTGTATAGAGCAACAGCCCTAGCCACCACTCCCTGCTGCTGAGGAAAAGGACAGAAACAATGTAAAGGAGAATTGTTCAGGTGTACCAGTGTCACAAAAACAGTTTCAGAGCTTCATTTTCACGTAATTTTCAAATTATGTGGCTATAAGCATGATCTTACATTGGTATGTAAAACATAATTCATTAGTTACAGGGAAAACGGTGTCTCATATACCTCAAAGGACACTTTTCTGCAATTCGGAATGGTTCCTGGATCGATCTGACAGATAATACAGGTCACACGCCAGTACAAATTTGAAAGAGATGGTTTATCCCTTGACTGTAAATTCAGAAGTGAGTTCTGAATTAATCCAATCTACAAATAAGAAGAGGTATAGTCTCCTTTGCACATCATCTTTGCAATATACTTTGTTTTTACAAACTAAGAATCCCACAATTCATATCAACTAAAAACAGTTGTGCCAGCACCTCCTTTATACATTTACTTACCAGTCTGAAAATCCTGAAAGCATACAAACATCTCGAAATTTGGCAAAAAGTTTCAGTAATTAATAAAAATGTTATACAGACCTTGCCATAAGGAGTGTCCACATATTTTTCTGTCCTTCCCTCTAAGATATCCGGATCATCCAGGCCGGTTCCACCGATAATTCCAATCTTACACAGAAAGTACATATTAGTCTTCTTGCAATTCACATTTAACTGTATGCCTGAAAAACTAACCAGGCAGCTACAAAATGTATCTTCTTCTCAGGATGAAGCTAGACTGTAGATCAACAAAGCAAAATATGCCCACCACACTTTTCCAGAATGCAAAACTAAAATACCTGATTTTAAACAACTGCATTTAGCTTGCCAATTTCTTACCCCATGATTCTCCTCTTTAACATACCAAATTAAAAAAGCTACGAAAAAAGCACAAAGATGCGGTATTAAACATTTATTTCTAATATAAAAATTAAGACTACTATTTAGGAATGCCTGTAATGACTGACAAATGCATGTAGAAAGACCATTAAAACAAAGGCTTCTTGTTTATATGGACAGAAGGTCTTACATATAACCACCATACTGAATATCAGATTGTCATGGTTTTAAGCCCAGCTGGAAGTTAAGCACCACACAGCCATTTGCTCAAACCTCCCTTCTTTCCTCCTGCACTGTAGTGGAATCAAAGTAAAACTTTGTATATTGATATAAGAAAAGTTTAATAACTGAAAATAAAGTAAAATATGGCAAAAAGGATAATTGTAATAAACAGTAATAATGATAAAAAAGGAAAAACGTAGTGATGCACAATACAACTGCTCTGCACCCACTAACTAATGCCAGACCCCCATTCTCAAACACAGATGCCCTTATGGGTAACTCCCTCAGTTTATACAGTGGGTATGACATCCCACGGTGTGGAATATCCCTTCAATCAGTTTAGGTCACCTGTCCCAGCTATGCCGCCTCCCAGTTTTGTTTGCATACCCCCTCCACTCTCTCCCTGGCAGAGCATGAGATAGGGAAAAAAAAAAGTTCTTGATTTAGGATTAACATGACTCAGCAAAACCTAAAACATCAAGTGTATTTTCAACACCATTCTCATTCTGAGTCCAAAACACTGCACTGGAACAGCTACTGAGGGGAAATTAACTTTACTATAGCTGTAACCAGGACACAGGCATTTCTATATGGTATTATACCTCCAAAACAAAGAAAACTTTTTGGAAAAAAATAATCTTTTTTGTTGACTTGACAAAATCTAAGAGGTTTCCCAACTAAAATCTCTGTTGTGTTTTGATTTGCCTGTGATTGCATACTTCAGCTAAGAAAAATGCATCTGATTTTTCTTGTTTCTAGTTCATCACTGAAAAGTAATTTGGTTTTTGTTTCTCTAGGGAAAATTAGATTTTCAATCAAGTCAAGTTTTTTTCTTGAGTTCAGAACACTTGTAACTCTTCAGACAGAATACTGTCAAGCTTTTCAGAAATGAAAGCTTAGTAATGGTATTTAAAAGTGATGTCACCGTTTATCACACATAGATAAACTAGTGCTTCTTTTTTTTCTTCAATATGACTAGTTGTTGCAAAGTTTGTATCAAGTTGAATTCATATAATGACTGATTTGCTTATCAGGGAAGAACAAAATCTGAACCATTCTGACATAACTTATTACCACAAAGACTGCAAAAACTTCCCAAGTAAAACCTTCAGGCTTCAACGTACAACACCCTCCCTCCACAACACAGAGAGAGCTGCCTCTGCTCTAGCTTTTTCTTACTTTCACATTCGTAGAGACCCTATCTGTTCAACCACTGTATCAGCCGGCCCATTAAGCACTTCTTTTCACCAAGCAGAGGCTCTGTGGTCTTTGTTACTTAAAAACACTTCTCTAAGAAAGCTTTCCACACCCAGTGGTGTAAATGCTGATACGATGAGATAGTTTTTACCGATCTCCTACTTCCTTCTGCTACCCTCCTGTGGAGCACGAGAAGACATGCTAAGGAAAATAACAGTACTAACTTCCATACTCTGACCCTGAACACACACACAACCTTTAGGGAAGACCCAGATCGTTGTTTGCAGTAGTATTGATAGGTCTGTCCCCATGTTACTGGTGTTGCTTAGCTATCACAAAGGTTCTTACTTGGATTACTCATAAAAATCCTGAAAACTACATACACTTTAGGAAAAATAACAAATTGCCTTAAGAATCATGGAAGATATGCAACAGGAACAATCACAAAACTCAAAATCAACGAAAGACTATCTTTAACACTGTTCATGCATACATTCAGTAAACATTCATGATTGCTACATTAACAGAAGACAGGACCAAAATGGTGCCTTTTTTTTTTTTTCAATCTAGGAAAAAAAAGTTCCTTCAGCAACTCTACTAGTTTTAGCTGGGTATAACTAGTTTTAGCTGGTATTGTTTTGCCAGTGCACTATGACTTAGGATTCAAAAGGGAACTGAACTTTTACATCTAGCAAAGTGAAAGTTGTTGGGACTGAGGAAAAGTATGCAATGCTGGAGAGAGCAGGTGCAGATGCACGACATAAAAGTTATTTTGGAACTGCAGTGCTTTGAGGTTATTATAGACACACAGATCCATCAGAGTGACAGACTGTTCCTGTACAGAGAGCGGTATGCCTGGCCTGTGGCAGCATAGGCCTGGTGTGCTCACTCTCAAATTTGTTCTCAGGCTCCATAATCCTGCTGCTGCAGCACCACCAATACATACTTTGGCTGCACTGTGCAGATCCTGCATAGGCTTTTACACTAACAGCCACGCTGTCAGAAATGGCAGACTGCAATGAGCTTGCAAAATATTCACAGCTCTTAGGGTGCAGAACCCAAAGCACAGAAGACCTAGACTATGTTGAGTTTGTTCTGCTTTCTCACCCACTGCAAACTTACCTCAGTGGCAGTCTGGACCAGGCCGCCTGAGGCAACACTGACTAGAGAAATGCTGGGCTGAGTTACAATTCACCAGAGAGCTAATTCATTGGAAGAAAAGTTAGACCAGCAGAGATTTTTGAAGTAGCTGCTTCTCCAATCAACTTGGAGATGGCAGCTCTAATCCTAAAATTAATTTAACCTGACAATTATTTTTCCTCCAGTTTACATGATCTCCAGAAATACTATCTGCATCTGGGAACTAGACACAAAATCTGATTCTATTCTAAATTCTGCTTTCCAAACCTTCAAGTGAATTATCAAAATGAATGCAGACGCTCTAGGCTCAGTGTGAGAGACACCCTACGTCCTGGTTCTGACCAGGACAGGGTTAATTCTTGCAGTAGCCTGGGAAGGCCATGACTAGGACATAGAGGTTATTCCATATGACTTTGTATCATTTTCCAGAAACAGGGGAAGGGGCCCTGGGTCAGGGCAGCATGACAATTGGGTATTTTTGGGCTCTGCATAGCGGTGAGCAGTTGCATATTACCTGCTCACCTCTCTCGATTATATAGTTGCTGTTACTGTCTGTTTTCTTGTCTCACTGTTGTTTCCAGCAAATTGCTCTTATCTCAACCCATGATCTTCTCCTTTTGTGCCCCCCACTTTGCTCCCATTGTGCTGCAGGGGGTGGGGAGATGCAGGGTTTGGAGTGGTTGCAGTGGGAACACTAAACTGGAGAGCACCATGTCTAAACCACAACATCCTCATCAGGGGAGCTGAGTTCTATTCCCACCTACCAGCCTGAGCACTGCAAATATGGGAAGACAGAGAGGATGTGACCAAGGAAGAACAGTTTCACCTTTCCACAAAAGCCAGGCCTGACCTCACACTATGAATGACCTCAAGAATAGAAAGATGTAAGACTGTATTACCCATTCCAGACTTTGCATTCTACAAACGGACACAAATGATGTAAGTTGTAAAAGTTAACGGAGGCTGTATTGAAGGTTATCTGGAATTAAATCTCAAATAAAATGGCATTACACTAGAGTGAATCTCAAACATCGGGATGAAGAAGGACAGAAGTAAAATGTAACAAAGTTATCACACCAGTAACTACAAAAATCAAACCAGTTTCTATGTGGAAGTCCAAGTAGCCATCACACTGAAGTGCATGCCTTTCTTTACCTGGTCTTTGGTGAACTTCTCCAAGTAGGTTTAAGCCAAAGGCATAGAGGTACCCGTGCAGTAACACCCTACACTTGTTCATCTGTCGGTTCTAAACACTAGTGTAGGGTGTTACTGCACTGGTACCTCTATGCCTTGCCGTGGTATTATTATCACCTATGGGTCTTTTTGACAACTAACCAGCAACAAACCCTTCTGTATTCCTCTCTTCTGTTTGGGAGATACTGAGAAAGGGGTGAGGATGGCATTACAAGTAATTTTGCTTAAAAGGAGATAGACATCGAGCTGGATATAATTTACACTTAAGAAAATAAATCTGTACATTGAAGACAGGTCGTAGTTGTTTTCTATACATCAAAACGACCGGGAGTTTTCTACTTCACCACAAAAAAATAATGCATAGTTTGTGAAAACTCAAATTTCAGCCTGACCACCCCCCTGATTGCCCCTGGTATCATCACCGCTCTGAGCAGCCCTTCAAACACACAGGAGACAAGTCTTAAGAGAGGAAGTTATGCACTGCTCGCTTCTGCCAAAGCTGAGAGTTCTGATTTACAAACAGAGCCCACGGCTACAGACCCACGATCCTCGTCACTGACAAGTCCAACACGCTGCACACAGGTCAGATACCCGGAAAAGAAGAGTTCCCCGGCTTTAGGAGGAAAAAAAAAAAAAAAAAAAAAAAAAGAAGAAGAACCTAAAATATTATCTCCAGAACTTCACAGAAAAGTCCAGGCCAGAAAAATGATTTGCATCCGAAAAGCACTTCCCACCTTGCAGCTCTGATTGACCTTTTTGGCCTCATTATGGGCTCATCAAGACCAATTTTACATGTTGGGAAACTGAGGTGGATTAAATGATCTCCTGAATTGATGGAGAAAATAAATGCCATGGAAAGCAGGACGGGGAAGGAGTGGTTGGGCTGAGCTCACTCTTGTGCAGCTCAAAGAGCTTTTCCAAGGGGCTCAGGAGAACATCTCCTCCTCACAGGCCAGCAGGTACTTGACAGAACACACTGATGGAGTTCAGACCACTGAAAAACCATGAAAATGGAAAGATGAGATGATCGAGGTGTTGCCAGCACCTGTGGAAGGCCTGGGAATTTTGGTNGCCGCTTGATTCGCAGGCAGGGCGCCCGTCTTGTTTGCTTCTTAATCCTTCCGACCTGCACGCTCCCCTGCGGCTCTGGGAGCCTCCGCTGCGTGGAGCCGGAGTGGTGCTGCGGTGGGTGTGATTGAAATAATTCGTCGACCTAAAGGTGGAACTGTGTGCTCAGATTGCCAGGCCCGGGCTCGGTCTCTCTTAAAACTTAACTTTCAGAGGTCTGTATTTCAGTCAGACCACCCTTCCATATTCCTGGAAACACGGCGGTTTATT
>VYXD01013297.1:115383-187569 GCA_013397195.1 Hylia prasina | reverse complement strand
CCATGTCTCCATGGGACTCAAAAAGACTCCTTTCATAAAGAACTGATGGAAGATTATTTTTGCATGGTAAAACTGATTGAAGTCACAGGTTTTATCTTCCTCCAGGTTGTGTGTACGAAAGTGGAATATTTGTGGGGGGGGCGAGGAGAAGGATGGTTTTGAAAGTTTCATTTGTGGTTTATTTAGTTTTAGTTTTCTTATTTTCTTAATGTGTGTAAATAAATTATCTTTTTGCAACTTTAAGGTAAGCCTGTTTTGCTTTTTGAACTCTCCTAATCATATATATATAAAATTGCAAACACTAAACCCTGACAATAATTGGTGCATTGGCTGGGAAAGGAATCAGAAATTGGTGAACATGAAGCCATTACAGGAGCTTTACAGTCTAAGGGACCACATGGTTGAAGAGTATTTCTCCCAGTCCTGAAACAGGATATGCCACATTTTATCAATTGAGGTAGGAGCTAAACCACAAAAATATTGTTGGGTGATGCATTATGGAGCTAGGGTACTTCAACTGCTAAATGAAGACACATTTACTGAAATAATCCTCAAGACCGTATTTAGAAAGTACTTAAAGTCACTGCCTGTAGTGAGCCTCTCAGGAAACCATTTTCAACAAGAACATAGGAAAACTTCTTGTGCTACAACAGATCGCAGGATTCCATGACTCATTTGAATTGCAGAAAGGAAGGATGACTGGTAGAATTAAGAAAGTTTGGCAGAATTACAAAGTAAATTTAAATTGATGTGTGAGCAGGCAGGACATGGCGTGTGGGTGTACATACTGAGGGTCTGAATGTGCTGCTTACTATTGTGAAAAAGGCAGAAGTTCAAATGGCAGATGTTGAGGATTTCAAAAGCTCTTGGCAAAGAGCTCCTGACTCAGTGGGAACAGAATAACTTAAAACCCATCTGAAAGCCAGCAGTAAGTGCTCCTTTATCTTCAGTATTATTAACAGCTGAGTCAGAATTTTGAGGGAAGTTAGCCTAATAATAATAGCTTGTTATATAAGACAAAAGGTATTGGCTACAGAAGGGAAGAAAAGCAACAAGCTAGAATACACAGCAAATATGATGAGCTACTTTGAGCTACCTAATTATCTAATTTATTTTTCAGCTGATATTCTTGTTAGGGGAAATTTCTGTTTAATTATCTCTCTAAGCCAGTAAGAAATTGAAAAGGAAGCAAAGTATTTGTGCTATGATTTCATGCTCTGCATTGCATGTGCTCTGATGTCCTGGACCACAAAGGAGGAAGACCTATGGAAACAGAGCATGTGCTGGTTTCATGTGAAAGGATCTTTGCACTTTGTACAGAGAGAGAAAAGAAAGAGGCTTGTGATTCTTACAGACAAATGTAGCTATTCAATAGTTTTTGGCCTCTACATTTCTCTACAAAGTAGGCATAGGTATTGCTCCACATAGTTTGGAGAATTTTCCTGGGGAGAACTGGAGATACTTGACCATTATGCCTCTCTGTTTATCTGCACCCTTCTTTCTCGCCTTCTTCTATTGACTTTTTACATTACTGTCCAATGCCATCCCAATCCAAGAGGGACGGAAGTCTCAAAGACTACTAGTTCCTTTGAGACTTCTGAAAACATGTGGCTGGGTAGAATAGGGAGGGACAGTTAATAAACAATTCTTTCCAACATCTTCTAAAGGATAAAGCTAAAGCACTGTTGTTTTATTGTTAAATAAATAATAAAAAAAAAGTACTGAGAACCAGCGTTTAGGTTTCCTTTAGTTAGTTACATTCTGGCCAAAGGGGCAACTGGTAGCCTTTCTGAACAGTGATAATATTTTTCATCTCTGCAGAGTGTAATGACGGGACTCCATAAATAAAACCGAAAGTCTGGAAAAAATTTTTCTTATTGATTTAACCCACAGGCTATTAGGAGGAAAAATGTATCCTTGGGCAGTAGGAGTACAGATTTACCCCATTACTTTTTTATTTTCTATTAGCACATTTTATTACTTCTTGTACTTCTTTCCTTCACTTCCATTATAAAGCTCAGATCATATATTCCTATCTTATAGAGTCATATAATCATTAAGATTGGCAAAGACCTTTGAGATCACCAAGTCAAACCATCAATCTAGCATCAGCACTATGATGACCATCAAACAATGTCACCATTAAAAACCATCCTTTGCATTTTCTTTATTTTTTTAGGCTTCTGTTTTGCTCATCTCATTCTGTCTTTCCAATTTGCCTCATGAATTCTTCCACATTTATTTTGAGGTTTCTGGAAAACAACAACAACAACAACAACAATAATAAAGTAAATGCCAAAGAAAATCAGAAAGATTTTCTGGTAACAGTTTGATGCACACTCATATTTCCAGTACTGTGGCAAATACATTTCTGCAACAAGTTTTTCCAAGAAATTATGCACTGGAATAAATTTTAGTTTGTATAATTTCAATGATACTTCATGATTCTGTGTTAACATTGTGTAGGTATTTGATCATACTGATTCCAAATAAACTACTCTGCCTGGCAAATTTTCACCAAATTTACCTGGCAATCATTTGACTGACTCCTTTCAGCCTGGGAAATGCTTCTTATTGCAGAGCAACTTTTCTGACTAGGCTGAAGAAACGTATTTGATATTTAAATATTCTGTCTGTGTCTCCAGTTAGCTGTCAGCTGCACACCAACATCGTAATATAATGCAAAACAGAATGAGTAGTTGCTGTTTGGTTGATTAATTAGTATTTCCTGATAAAAGATTGTAAAATGTAAACCTTTATTATTATTCATAAATATATGTAATGTTACTTTGTGTATGAGAAGAAAAACAATTCTTAAGGAAAACGAAAACTGTTTCATAAAAGGAAATTGACTAAAATATTTTGATTTTGGTCATTTCATTACCTGAGGCTTCTCCCACTGCTCAAGGAGAGTTGTTCCCCTGCTGCACCAGTTTTCCACCAACTTCTCCAATGTGGTTCCATCTCAGGAACAACACCTGCCTCTGAACAGTTGTAATGAGAGTCCATCCCATGGGCACCAGTCCCCCTCAAACTGCTGCACTGTGGGTCACTCTTCCACAGGGTGCACTCCTCCAAGGATGGGCTGCTCCAGCCTGGAAGCAGGGCCCTCTCGCCACTGGGTCTCCCATGAGAGCCTCCTCCACGTGTCTGCCTGGTCTGTCATGGGCACCTCCCCCATGGGCTGTGGGTGGATCTCTGCATCCCCCATGGATCCCCATGGGCTGCAGGGGCACACCTGCTGCACCATGGGCTGCACCATGGGCTGCAGAGAAATCTCAGCTCCAGTGCCTGGAACACCTCCTGGCCTTCCTTCTCCACTGGCCTTCATGTCTGCAGAGTTGTTCTTCTCACATGTTCTCTCTCTGCGCTTCTCTAGTCAAAAATACAACCCTGCAACCCCTTTTGATTTTGAATTCTTCTTAAATATGTTGTCACAAATGCATTACCATAATCTCTAATTAGCCCAGCCTTGGCCAGCAACACATCCATCTTTGGAGCCACCAGGGATTGGCACATGGAAGAAGCTTCCAGCAGCTTTCCGTAGAAGGCACCTCCTTCTGTAGCCTGCCCACTACCAAAACCAGGCCATGCAAACTCAAAAAATTTACTGAAAACATTCACCTCATAATTACCAGTCGATACTCTGATTACTTTTGTATACAAATCTGGAATGCCTTTTCCAGGCAGAAAATATTTTATTGCATTGATGGAGCTTGAAATCTGTGAAGGAAGAATATAATCATAATGGAATGGTAAACCTATTGCAACAAAAATGTGCAGTTAATATAAATTACCTCCATAATAATGTGTAGAGCTCAAGAAAATATCAAGGATCTAGAAGTCTTCCTATAAGACATACGGAAATGAATTGAAATTTCTTATCTAGGTTGTTACTATCAAGATTTGTTGGCAAGACTTCAATGATTAAGGGTTGAAATTATTGGTGGAGACCTGTTTGCAAACTGGTAAAAGAGGATTAGGAGTGCTATAATGCTGATTTTATCCAGTTTATTGACAGATTACTTATTAAAGTTATTGAGTCTTGTAAATGACAAAGTACTGGATAGAATTACTTAAAAAAACCCCAAAACAGTAAATTCAGATTTAAGAGCCAGCGCTATAAAGGGTCTAGAGCACAAGAGTTATGAGGAACAGCTAAGGGAGCTGAAGTTGTTCGGCCGAGAGAAAAAGACGCTCAGGGGACAGCTTATCTCTCTCTACAACTACATGAAAGAAGGTTGTAGGGAGATGGGGGCTGTAACAAGTGACAGGATGAGAGGAAATGGCCTCAAGTTTTACCTGGGCTTGTTTAGATTAGATATTTGGAAAATTCTCTCCACTTAAGGGTGGTGAGGCACTTGAACAAGCTAGAACAGGGAAAGTGGTTGAGTCACCATCCCTGGAGGCATTTAAAAGATGTGTAGACCTACCACCACCACTAACAGAGCTTTGGATAGTTCCCAGAAGTTCTACTTCCTCTGTCACCAATGTAATGCAAAAAAAAGTGACTAATGCTGTGTGACAGCTCATTCTGGTAAGGCTGGCATAAATTCAGTCACCAAATTAACAGTAAGTGTACGCAAATGATTAATGATCTGCGAATGTATCCTCTGAAAATTTGGCACATACATACATTAATGAATGTACTTAACAATATGCAAATTTTAGAAGAAGTTATTATTATAGGGAGGTATTTCTACACAAATGTAAATAAAACATAGTAAGGCTACAATACTCTGTAACTGAAAAGCAGAAAAGAAAGCTGAAATTCCTCATGCTGAAAAAATGGCTATTTCCACCAAATGTACCTTATTAAACTAACAAGTGTTTGAAGCATATTTGCAATTTAAAATCTAATCAAGAATATATTTTGAGATAGGCCTAACTTGCCACTTTGCTGTATGTTAAGATACCTTGCCTTTTTCACAAATTTTATGTTTAATTTGACAATTTTTTGGACCAAATTTTTTTAGAGTCAGCTTCCCAGGGAAAAAAGAGTTTCTGTGATAAGGGATAGGAAACATAACATTACTCAAAAGACATCTAGGCAATAGAGGGAGTCAATCATGCAAGCTGTAGGGCCCTCTGGGAGTGTGACTCAGAGGTGATGGGAGCCATAGGACAGCTAAATTACAGGTTGTTCCTGGACCAAACACTCAATTTCTGCAGAAATGGGATGGAAAAAAGGGTTTGGGGAAAATTTGCTTTATTTTACAGTTAGAAATACTAGCAAGAAAAACTCCAAATGCCTTTCTATACATGCACCTAGAAAAAGATACAAAATATTGTATTAAGTGCAATATATCGTAAAATACAATATATGATAAAATATCTTGTAGCAAGTACAATATATTGTATTATATAATCTAATGCATTAGATTGTATGATATAATGTATTAGATACGATATATGGCATATATTTTACTAGACAGTAGCTATGCAACTGCTCTTCTAGAAATTGTGTTTAGCTTCAGAGAGGGATCATTATTAATTACAGCTTGGAATGATACTCATTTCCAGAGCCTTAGAAGAACAAGAAAACAAATATATGAGTGCTGAAAAGTCATATACAGAGAAACCATTGCTCAAGTATGTCTCCTAGTAGGATCATCTGGAAGATATTTTCCATTCAAATAAAGGTGGAGGTTTTTTGTTAGAGAATATCAATATTTGCATACAAAACATGTATGTATTATTGTATATATAATATACATATAATGTATCATTGTCCTAGCCTAACCATAAAGCAGATGGTACAGAAACCAGCCAGATAAAAACTTTCCAACACAATTTTGAGTATTAGAAAGCAGCATTCTTTATTGCAATGTGCTGGTCACTTGGAGAATCCCTCCTCTGAGTGCCCTGAGTATTGGTAAATGCTCAAAACTGTGAGTTTTTACCATACACACTGATGATATTCTTGTTGGCTATCTCTGCTTACTTGATGTATGTGTATTACTTCATTTTACATAGTTGCAAGCCTTATTGGAAGTCCTTATATGGTTCTTTGGGATTTGTCTTCAATGCCCAGGGTCTTTTTTAGGTGGCTGCTCCTCAACCCTGATTCTGAGTAAGTCCAATATCTCCAATACTGTTGCTTTGCGTAATTTCTGCTTTTTCAGCCTTGCAAAACTAAGCTGGCATTCTGCTTGTGTTTTGCATGACTTCTGTTTGCTTAAGCTACATCCTTTGTTCCTCCAAAGCTGTGCTATTTTGTTCTGTCCTTATCAGATTAAATTTTTTTTCTCTTCTACTGTCCTTATCAATGTGTTTGTAAGACAAAAATTGGACTGCTGATATTGTCGTGAAGAGGTTTATTCTCTTGTTCATTTAATGTACATTTGTAGAACTTAGGACAAGAAGTGCAAAAATGGCATGGTTAGGATACGTAGAGCAATGATGAAAGCAGAGATCACCTCTGACCTCTGAGTGTTTTCAGGGAATGTTCTCCCCTGGGGAAGAGCTGCGGGATGAAGATGTGGTAATAGGAAGATGCTATAATTTGTTACTTTTGGATCAGCTCAGCAAGTGATTCAGTAATGATGAATCTGTCCAGAAAATGGAGTGAATGAAGGCCAGAGAGCCATGTCAGGTTGTCTAAGCAGCTAAATGGAAAACTCAAGGATGACAAGGGTGGGGTGAGCAGAAGAGGGCCAGCATTGTTACCACCAGGTCATGAACATCAGCTGCTGTGGTGGCTGTGCCCTTTAACAGCTTACCCTGGCCATATGCAACATCCTGAACCCTTAAGCTATTAAGGGCTATTAACAGGGGCGCTCAGGAACAAGAGCGGGATCTTGCAGACTTTTTAGCACCAGCAAAATCCAGGAATTTTGGCACAGCAATCGTAAATGTATTGGGGTACTGCTAACTCTTCCATGACTGCATACTGCTAAGGCTGTTGTAGATACCCACTGCCATCATCAAAGTCATCTCTTCGTTATCTTAGAATTGAACAGTGCTACATCATAACTGTAAACACTGTTGTCATGCTTGCATTATATTTACATATTACAGTTGCATAAGCTATCATACTGCTCATGCTATTAAATATCATTATATAGACCTGGCATATTAATAACAACGCTTTTTTCCTTTCCTGGGCAATACCTCTGCATGCTCATGCCTCCTCACCACTAGAGCTTATCCTGCTATCTCTGCAACATAATTAATTCCCTAGATGAGTTCTGTAAAAATTTTTACCTGTGCTCCCTCCACCCACCCCTGGAGGCACCTGTCAATTATACCTCTAATACTGTGTCAGTGCACACAGTGACCTTCAACATGCTAGAATGGGCAAACAGTTTGTAGCAAAGTCCGCCTCTCAAAAACGTTCCAGGTGGTCCAAAAAGAGAGATGTAAATGAATAGAATGTTATATATGTATATATATGTTATATATATATAAATATTGAAGGCTAATAGAAGATGTGTTGCGATTACCAGTGATGGTTCTACTGTTCTGCTTCATGGCATGTTAAATTTAGCAGCTAACTATAAGTAACTAAAGAAACCTGTTTTGATGGAGGAATTGCAAATATTGGCATGAACACAATATTCAAATTCTTCTTCTCTGGACTAGTGTGTTATTTTCTCTAGTCTGTAAAGAAAGACTTGATACACAAAGACAATAAAAATTTGCAATAACATGGCAAATTTCCTCCTTGTCACGTAGAAGTTTTAACTGTCCCAGCAGTTTGACTAAATGACTCTTAGCCCAGCTATTTTCTGGCATAACAGTTTGGGGGAAAATACTTTGGTCTTGTAGCACAGCTCACTGAGTAGCAAACTGAGACTTTTTAATGCAAATGTACAGTTCTTAGTCTAGGAACAAAGTGGTCTTCAGTGAGTTTCCTCTTGTCCGAGAGACAATAAAACCCAAGGACATGTGGATGAAATTTCTATTCTAGTACTGACACAGATCAGAGGAAAGGGATGAGAAAAGCTAACCACACATTGTTTCATCAGTTAAGGCCAGTGTTTGAGTTGTTCCACAACCAAATCTCTGACCCCTGGCATGAAAATTTGGCTTCATCATGATAATGGAGCAGTAAGGTACTGAAAATATTAGAAACCTACATTCTCTGCCTTTCATAGACAAGAGACAAGTTAAAGTTTGGGGATGCTCTCCTCTTCAATGACTAAAAGAGGGGAAGAAAATTTCCTGAGAGTTGCGAGTGCTTGTGGCAGTTCATCTCATGACAAACATGTAAAACCCTTGACCAAGCAAATGTTCATTTGCAATTCTTCTGGATATATAAGGTGTCCTATTAACAGTTAAGTAGTCTTAGTATGTCAGAGAACACTATGAGTTGTTGATCCTGAGTTTCTCTCTTCAGTGTTCAAATTATTAAGACAGTCTACTCTTCACAAAACATACATCACATAAAATGCAATATATGACTTCACATTTGGCCAGTATTTTGTTCAATTTATGTCTGAATTCTTGTGATCTTTATTTCTGCAGCCACTGAACACAATTGTATATCATAAATCAAAAGCACCGGTAGTTGTGATTATCAGCTGGATCAGATTTAGTAAGTTGAATTAACTGAAATTCTCTGTCCTACTAACCCTGGAGATACCTGTGTTTCTATTTCAGAGGAAGCATTTGGGCTGTTTTGGAGCAAATTAATAGCAGGATGGCTACACATAAGTAGGGTGGGTAACAGCAGCATACCCCAAAATATATGCCTTAGTTTGTTTGGGAAGTTTGCCCCACGGCCCTTATAAGAGTACCTGATGGCCACGTGTAAGCTCAGATCAGCAAATGGGTTTGTGTCTGCCTGGCCGACAGCCAAAGGTGGCAGGCGACTCCTCAGCATGGGGCCTAGATGAGATGGACCTCTCGGCACTGCGGGATCCTGCAGGAATCTTTGATTTGGTGGAACTTGTTGGCAGTGGTACCTATGAGCAGCGGTTTTTCTTCTAGTCGGAGGAGGACGTTAGGACATGTAAGAAAAAAAAATGGTGGCACCAAGGTCAGTAGAAAAAAAAAGAGGGGGAGAAGATGCTCCAAGCGTTGGGAGCCAAGATTGCTCTGCAAGCCATAGTGAGGACTATGGTACAGTAATGTACCCATGTAATACATGAAGTCCACGGAGGATGCAGAGATTCACTTGAAGCCCTTAGGAAAAGTGCTCACACTGAAGTGGGTGGGTGCCAGAGAAAGCTGTGATCCAGTGGGAGACCTGAATAGGGAGAGAGGGCCTCTGCTTCCAAACTAGAGCAACCTATCCTTAAAAGACTGCACCCTGTGGATGAATGACCCATGGCACAACACTTTTGGGATGACTGTTTGCCTGTGGGAGGGACCCCATAGCATAGCAGAGAAAAGATTCTTCTCCTTGAGTGAACAGAAGATCTTGAGTAATGAACTGACTAAAACCCCCATGTCTTGTCTCCCTGTGCCATTGGTGGGAAGGGGTGGAGGGGAAGGGTGTTTTAAAGGCCTCTTTTATTTCTCACTATTCTCCTCTGATTATGTTAATAATACATTTATCTTATATCTTTAAATTTGAACCTGTTTTGCTCTTAGCAGGTTTTTTCTTCCATTCCTTATCTCAACTCATGAGCCCTTCATTATTTTTTTTTCCCTTTCCTTTGTAGAACTGTAGCAGAAGACAGTGATTGAACCACTTTCATAGGTGCCTGATGTTTGACCAATATCAAACCATGACACATCAACAGGTATTTTTTCCTCTAAACCACCTGTTCCCCAGTAACCCATGTCTCTCCCATGGCATGGCCTAGCGCATCAACCAGGAATTGAAGTGTATTGCTTTCCTTTTCTTGTTCTCTAGTACTGGACCTTCTTAACATTATCTTAGCAGAGAGAAAGGGCTAGAAGCCCTTCTGGGAGCTGTACATGCTACAGGCATGCAGCCTGTGCTGTGTTTTACTGTCTACTAAAAGCTCTGCTTATATAATCTGACTACTCCAGCTTGTGACTTAGTCCTTCCCTGCCTTTTTGCTTGCCAGTGTTTATGGGCGCTTGAGAGAAAGCCCTTCCTGAAGAAGAAAGAGAAGTATTAGATTTTCTGGTTTGGACAACTACTACACTTTGCCTTCATCACAAGCTCATTTATGGGCTCACATTGCTTCTGCAAGAGCCAGAGGCAAACACCACTTTCTGAACCAAAGGAGTAATGATCAGCATGGAGCTTGGCTTGGACTTCTGAGCCAGTCCCTCCTGTGTTTCTAGTGCCAATGATCTAAAAATATTCTATCTTCCAAAGCCACAAGAGACCATGACATGAGCACAGCTGTTACAAAGAGCAAAAATGGGAGGCACTAATAGGCTGAAAATTTCCACTTTCCAAGCATTTGTTTGTAAGCCAACCTGATGCATGTCTGACTGCAAAAATTTCTTGAATATTTGTACATTTCGCTAGTGATTTCAACAGCATGATCATTGCAGAGAAACCGAAGCTGATGACAGGAATTAAGTCTGGGACAAAAATGTGTATCAGTTTAGGAGGGAACACTTGGCAGAACATAAAGGTGTGCGGAGGGAGAGGATGAAAGATGAGAAGACTTAAGTCTGTAAGAAAACTGTTTCTCCTCTTCCAGAAGCCCTTGGATGCCATACTGTGTGGCTATTTATTTTTTTAACAGCTAACTGAAGAACCCACAGATGGATGCTGAGCTGTTCATAGCCCTGAAGCAGTGCCCAAGCCCCCTGGAGATCCTCATCCTGAGCTGTAAAACTGCAGCTGTGAAGCCGTTGCCCTGTGAGGAGCGCAGCTAATAAAAGCCAGTTTTATGTGGTGCAATGTGCTACATCCCCTTTGCCCCTTCCCATCACATCACATCACATCACATCACATCACATCACATCACATCACATCAATCACATCACATCACATCCTCTTCCAATGGGGGAAACCCCTAGCTCTGAGGGAAGCCCTACTCTCAGCTTAGGCAGAGGACAGTGCATGGCCAGGAGGTCTCTTGAGCATTACGTGCACAACTGCAAGTGATGGCGGGTGCTCCTCTCTGCAGCCTCACTCTCAGCCTCTTTCCTCTGCCTGTGTGAAACACCTCTCTGAACTTTGCTGCATTGACTCAGATTTTGTAACAGATTATGAAGGAGTGGGAAAAGGGAGGAACTAACACCATTGTTACAGTTGAAACAGTATGGTTTCATTTCAGTTTCCTGAGGGAAACCAGGCTACAGAAGCAGTGCCTGCGTAGCTAAAATGAGAGGCTAAAATGGGTGGAAGGAGAGGTCAGAGAGCTGCAGTGTCTCTGTGAGGCTATCCATTGCTGTGCAGGCATGACCTCCTGTGATCAGGACAGAATGTAATTCTCCATCCCCACTACCATTTTGACCAGGTCTTTTGTTAATTGGTTTTCCTTCCAGTAACACTCAGGTTAGTTTTCCCCTGGTTAAAATATCACTGGGCACCAGACACTTGTCATCACTGGATTCTTGTACTGGGTTATTTGCCACACTCCTCAAATGAGTAAAAAAATTACTATGTCTGATTAGCTGATAGAGGTCTGTAAACTTTTTTTAATGTTATATGAGATATTCCTATTTAATCCTCAAACTTACAAAAAGAAGTTTCTATATGAAAGAAACAAGGCAGCCACAGACTATTCTAGGCCAATTTTATTCTCAAAAATGAAGTCCTGTCCTGTCTCTCTCACATCTTTTCAGGAGGTTTTGAGCCATCCCTCTATTTTGGCAGACTTTCCCTACTTTTCTTTCTTTAGCTTACCTGCCTCACAGACTCTCATCTGTAATATTGAATTGATCATCTCATTGTCTCTTTTCTCTTTCTCAGGGATGTGGCTACTCTCTATAACAAATTCAATTTCTTCAGCTCTTAAAATCCCACACATTCATCACATTATCTGTGACTGACATTATTATTTGTGACTCTGGCAAGCAGGAGTTTAGATCAGCCCTTTCCATTCCTGCTTTGCTGCTGCAAAATATTACTTTATCATATTGCAGCTTAGATGACTTCAGTTTTTGTAACACCATACCGCTTCTTTATTTCTCTGTCTTTCTTACCAAATATAGGTAGCTTCTTGTCACTGTCAAGGTTCTTCACATACCAGTCTCTGCTTCTTCTGTTATGATAAAGTGATTGATACTGCAGAGTACTTCACAGTGCCAGAATTTTCTCCACCTCATTTTCAGGTGAACATCTTATGACTTTCTGATTGCCCCTTATACTCAGAGGAGAGCAACAAATCACTTTAGTGAGATTTAGTATCAGCTGGCTCACATTAGTATCATGACAGATGCATCTCTGTCACTGCCTTGTGCTCTATCAGGTCTCAAAAAAGCTGTTATTTCACTCCATGTTTGCACAGAGTACAGCGCAACTAAGCATTCTTAGGCTTCCCAACAATACAAATGTAGCTCAAACCAGAAGGAAATTACATGTCCTGAAACCACTGGGGCCCACAAAGACTGGCGGTCTCATCTTTACTGCGGGAAGAACAAAACTGAGCATTTTCACTTCTGCGTATGAATTATTATCTTATGAATTCAGGTCTGCACTGAGACAACACATTACTCAAATTATTAACCTTCAAGTCCTAAGGCACTTTACATAGGCTTAAAGCTGAGTGTCATTTTACTTCGTGAAATGTCTTCATGAAACCTGTGCACATAGAAAAAACCCTCTCATTTCCTAGATTTAATTCCAGCAGTAGATGATGTATTTTCAAATATTACTGCAAAGGTTAAAGGAAACCTTAGGATCAGTGCAAATTGAACCAAGAGAATATGTGAAGAGGAAGCAAACTACTTTTGTCAACAAGAGAAAAGCTTTTCTTTTTAATCTGGTTGAGTTTCTACATAGATTTGTTCTAATAAAGGCCTTTATATGCATGTTGTCCCTTCACTGGGGGAAAAAAAAAGCATGAGGACTCCTTGTGATGTAAGTTAGGAAGGGGCTATGAATAAAGAGACTGAATCTGCCCTACATAAGTCATTTTACTTCTCTAGGTGTCAGCCTCTCCCATCAGAAAAAATCAACACTTCTGAGGCACCGCAGTCAAGAGAGAATGAGCTGCTGCAGGAACACCAGGTACTATTACTGTTGAGAAGTGTCTGACTCCTATCAGAACCTCTAAGAGGGCAGAAAAAAGATGGTGAATACACCACCATTACGTTCATAACAAAGCTATGATTTCATGGACAGGCCTGTGGGAGGAAAGAGAGACTACCAGATACCTGGCAAAGGGGGTAAAGAATATGAGGAAAAAGAAAGCATGGGTACTTTTTGGATGTGCTGCCATTGAAACACTCAGCAACAAACTCCAAACAATCTTTTGGACATTTCAAAAACATTATGTCAGCTTTTCTGTCTCCCACCACACAGTGCCTCTCACTCCTGTGTGGTGTCTGTCCCCTCCATAATGCATCAAAAATACATAATGACCATTGTAATAATCTTCTGTCAACTGTGGTATTAGATCAGTTCAATCAGATGCAAACAGTGAGGTCAGCATAAAGCATTCAAATGATGACAGAAGAATTTTGCTATGTGTAAAGGGGTTGGTTATTATATCACTTTTAGATTTATAGCTTTGGTTAATTTTAAGCTAAATATGTAGTTATTTAACAGCTGTTATGAGTCAGCCAGAGAGAGGATTACTTAAAAAATGCTGCAACAAACGCTTAATCTTGAGCTACAATAGACGAACAAGTCTGGTCAGGTCATGTCTAATAAAGGTTTTGCTCCTGTAGTACTTAGGAGTTTATCACTGTTCATATAAAACAGGAGATGGTTTGATATCGTTAATCTTGCCACCTTCATATTAACCCCAGAAATTTCAGACATAGTTGTGACAGATTTTTTTCAGGGCACAGGCCATGCTTAAACAGCTTCAGATAAGAAACTTTTACAAATAGATACTTAAGTGGCTTATCCTATGCAGAGGCTACATATACTTACCATTCTGTCATGACTCAAAATTCTTGGGATTTTCCATGATGGCAATATGTTTTTGTGTCTTCATGTCACCTCTCTTACAAAAGTAATGGAGACATTGAGATATGAAGTCAGCTAGTTTTTGTCTGTGTCCTTTACATCTAGCTAAGAAGCATAAAGAGAATGCAAAGCTGTAAAGCAGTCAGAATGTCTGTTGGAAGATATTACAGTTTCATGGGTTTCTAGTCTAATGTACTGTCCTCGGTTATGCTTAATTCAGCTTGACAACCACACATGAAAACTGCCAGAAGAACAGGCACGGAGGAGAAGCATATCCAGGCATTGTTATGCCATTACTCCCAACTTTCAGGGAGTCACTGATGCCACCAAGACGTTAGAGCAGTCAGAGAAGAGCAGCCCCAGTACACAAAAACACAGGTACGAAAATGGTGATTTTTAACTATTCTCCAGACAAGGATTAATGACAATGGCCAAGTAAAGTTTGATGGGTAGGTGTTAAATGTCTCTGAGTTATAGGGCAGCATATGAAAATCAGCATGGCTCCCAAACTGCTGCAAGGTTGAAGATCTGTCACCTTGAATATCTGCAGCCCATGGCAATATTATCTCCAGAAAACTTTTCTGAAAACTGGAAAATCCACAGAACCCTCCACAGAATTGAAGTCCCCCTGCTAGGAGTTAAATGGTTAACTCATTGTTAGTGATTGGAAGCTAAAGAACTACAGCTGAATTGCTAGTCGCATTTCTAAGGATGTGCTCATCTCAAACTGGGGCTACCTAAGCAATTTCTGAAAATAATAGAGTGTACAAGTAGTTAATCACAAGTCAGAAAAAGTATTAATACAAAGCACTAAAACAAAGAGAAAGTTTCTGGAAAAGTACAGAAACTGCAGTCTCTGTGCCATGTGTTCTTAGCTTTTCCATTTGCCAACTGGGAAACAGGTAAAGAACCAGCAGCTGGAAAAATGGTTGCATTTGGGCAATTTGTAAAAAATTTCTGTCATAAAGATTCAGCTTTAGTTAAATGTGAATCTAATTGATTTTTCATCCTTTCCTTACTAATATCCCAGTGGTGTCATAAAGACATGTCACATTAGACCTGTCAGATTTCTGTAATGACAATAATGCTAGAAATATAAAAAACCCCAAAGCAAAACAAATAGAAAAGCAGTGAATTGACCACAGGAAACATACTCTTTAAGCAAGAAATCTCGGTCTGTCCTTGAGTAAACTAAAAACCCTTCTTGAATAAACCAGAAATTTAAAGTATATGCCTTAAAATTGGTTATAAAAATAGGATGATGGGATTTTTTTACTGGAATGGATGATTTCTAGTTTGTAATTTCCCTTATTGTTAAGCATTATGCACTGCACTCAGCCTTATTTTCAGTTTTGAAGGATAAATTCTGTTCATCTATGAAAAGGTGTTAAGTACATTCTGTATTTTTTAACAAACCAAGTTATCAACTAACCTTTTGATGATGGAGCTTCTCAAAGATAGAGAGTATCCACCTCCATTCACAGCAGCAATAATTTAATTATTGACATAGTTGCAGAAATTATCTGCATCAGGAAGAAACAGCGAAAATATCTAAACTGAGTCTTCACTAATTTTTAAGACATTATTTTGCACATAAAAACAAGGAAGAAAGGGGAGGAAAACAAAATGTAAGTAGTTGTGCAAAATTGCAGAAATACACCCTTTACATAGAATATGTGTTTCTGTCCTTCCATGAACAGGGACAGAAATGAGAGTGCAGTTTAGCACTTTGCTGTACTTAAACTAAAGACCAGCTTACTCCCGAAAGATTCTCACAAATACACAGCTTCAAGAACAATCTTGATATGCTCCAAATTCTAAGTCTTTCCTGCTTTTAGTCCATTCCTTTTTAAGACAGTATAGAAAAAGATGTTATCAACAGCTTTAATGAGAAGATAATTTTAAAAAGTAATAAAAGGCAGGTACATCCTCAATTCTCACGGAAATTTCCATGATTTCTTCAAGAAGAGCAAAACACCAAGCAATTACGTGCCTGCAACATTGATTTGGATCACATGATTTAATTAGCAAATTACACCTTTGTAGAACTTTTCACAGAATGATAGAGGAAAAGAAAGTAGGTCTTCAATTCGTCATTCTTAATTATCTCTCTATCAGAATTGTTATTTAATGAATGCCTCTGATGAAGTTTGTTTCATTAAATTATGAGATCTGAATCATACTAAAAGACCTGTATAGACATATGAATTTTAAGAGGTAAGAAAGCTAGTCCAGTATGTGTCAGCTTGACATCTAAATTATTCATCTTTTTTCTAATGTGGTTATGAGATGCTGGTTTGCTACTTTAATAAAAACTGTACAATTTTGTGGCTGCTCTCTTGTCTTTGTCTTTAGCCTGGCATTATGAAGTAACATTTATTCACAGAATCCTAATTTTTAATTACCTAGGTTTACTAACAATCCTTAAGACCAAGTGATTTTCATGAAGAAGGGTTTGAAATATTTATGTTGTTTTGATTCACATAGTGTTTGGGAGGGGTTTTTTTGTTGGATTTGTTGTTGTTGTTTTATTTCCCTTGGGGTGGGTTTTTTGTTTGTTTGTTTGTTTGTTTGTTTTGATTGCATTTGTTTTGAATGAAGTTGCAAGTTATAGAAAAAAAACCCAGAAAAATAAATTAAAATAGTTACATGGTATGAACTTTTACTGTTGTGACAATCATCATGAGATAAAGATGGTGGTTTTGCCTTTCATTAGTAAAGTAGTTTTGGCAATCTAATCTTTATCTCAGTGGAATTCTAGTCACAGTCATATTTCTATACCTCCCACCATTAAGCATTTAGACACGTTAAAAGTTCTTTAAAGACCAACCTTAGGCAATTTATGTCCAAGAAATGAGATGAAAAATGTTGCTGCATAGAAAATTAAGGATTTATTACATATCTCTGTAACACTGAGGATAAAAGTCATAAAACCAAGGCATTCACAATATATGTGCATCTTGAATAGCAGTTTTTAACAATGCCCTTGATTCATTAGCATCGTGATAGTTGTTCCTTTGTTGATGCTGTTCATGTTCATGTTCCTTTGTTTCATCAATTCAAGTACTTCTACAACGATCCAATATACCAATATAAGTCGAGGTAAAGGAAGGAGTTCTTACTGATGAAGTTATTAACAGAATTTTACTTTTTCTTTCTTGAAAAGAGTTAAAATTTAGTTTCCATATTGTTCTTTCACTGCAGTAGATATTTCTTAGAATAACTAGAGTTTACATATTATATTATTTCAGTTACTAGAATAACTAGGATTTACAAGAATTCATAGAATTTACAGCATTATCTCTAGAATATGCCCCAATGAGAGGACAACGAACCCCTTAATTACAAAATAAAACATTCCAAGTTTGTTTCAATAAGTGCAAGCTTGGAAAGAAATAACTTTTTCAATTTTTCCCAATAACTTTTTTCTTTTTCCCAAGCAAAAATATATCCCTAAATACAAGAAAACCAGATGATTCTCCATTCATAACAAGAGCGGAATCAGGTTTTTCATAAGATGAATTAATTTCCAGGGTTGTCACTGTCAGCTACTACCAGAACATATCCCAAATTTCCTGTATGGGCAAATAGATTTGTGTTGTTCTCCTAAATGCCTTTGAATCATTCATGCGACATTCAATAGGACTAGCTCTAAGGGCAAAAAAAGAAGTTTTCAAGGAAATTTCTTCATTGCAAGTTACCAGAGAAAACTCTTTTCCAGTAGAAATTACTAGCTTACTCCAGCTAATATTTATAGAGATATTTTAATGGCTGGTAAAATGTTTTCTATTCCACCTTGAAAGTAGACTGGTTCTGTCCTAAATTACATTCAAAAAAAGTTTTGTGACTTTTTTTTTTAATGTTATATAAGCAGTTTGGATTTCCTATTTACGATTTATAGTGGTTGTGTGTTTTCCCTCAGTTTAAAAGAAAAAAAACCCCACAGGAATTCATGTCTGGTTCTAGACAGAATCAATAATAAAATCAATAAGAAACAATTCAAGTTTAATGTCTATTCTGCTTAAAATTAATCCATAAGAAGATTACAATTTTGAACAAACTTGTTTCACAAAAGAGGTGAAACTAAAAATTTCTTCAGAATTATACTGCCCCACACAAATGATTTGCTAGAGTTCACCATATCCTGAGATACATAAATGCCATAGTTTGCAGCAGTGACTGGCTACACTAAAAACTCATCATTGGTTTTATCCCTCCCGGATGTATCAACATAAGGGGAATTAGCTGCAGTGCTGCAGCCCCTCAACATCTCAGTATCAGTCAAACTCCCCAGTTCCAGGCACAGCCCCAGTATGTTGGAGAGTGGCCATGCCAGCCTTTGCAGACCTGGCTCACATCAATCCACTCTGCCAGTGGAAGCAGCAAAAGCAATTCTGGTTATCCTGGTTTCCATATCAGAAACCAACAATCCAGAAAAATAAGGAAAATTATATGAAGGGTCCTTGGTAGAGAGGGGATCTGAATTGGGATTATGGAAATTTGGCTAGTGTTGGGGTACAGCTGTGCAACCTCTTTTTTATTCCTAAAGAAAAGCAACTGCCTTGTTATGACAGTGAACAACTCTCACCTGTACTGGACTGTAGGGTTCACAATACAACATAAGACAAAGCTTTCCTTCTGCTAAGCAGGAATTTAAACCACCTGGGTAATGCCTCCCAAACTACTCAGAACAGGCAGGGAATTTCCCCCAGTTTTCACCATGGTTTTATTATTGTAGCTCCACAACACGGAGCTGAATGACCTAAAAGCATGTTAATGCTGCTGCAGGACACATTAAAGTCATACAACAGCATTTTCCCTGAGTGGGTGTATGTATTCAACTCATTTAATAAAGATTATGAGTGACTGCACCCTTTTTTTGGCTATGACACAACACAAGGATAGAGAAATTTAATAGCATATTAGTCATCTGCCCAGAGGTAAAGTATTTCATAATGAACTGAAAAGTCAGAAAATTGTGTCTATGTGTGTGTTTTAATATTCCTCTGTTCATACTAATGAAATTTATGCAAAGTACCACAAAAACTGATGAGTGTACGTCCATAACGTGACTGACAGACACTGCGGGTTGTGTTAGGGTGTGGTGCTAACTTATTTATTATATGGCAAGTTTGGTTTTTTATTTTAATTGCTTTCATCGTATTTTGAAATGATTTCTGCTGTTTAGCATTAAATTATTAGCATAAAGATCAAGAAAAAAATCACATTTTTGTTCCTGCTGCACTGTGTGCTTTGCCCAATGAAGATGGCAAAAGCAGGAATGTAGGCAGAAAACTTTGCACTTTTTTCATGTTTTAAAAATATAAGCAAGCTAGATGTGCATACTAGTGAGGGAGAAGCAGGGAGGGACATGGTGATTCAGAGGACTGGCAGTGGAATAAAGAATATGTTGAAAAAGAGTTTTGCTTGCAGGCATAATGATGAGTGCTGGCACAGCCGAACTGCTTGCTCACCTTTGGAGCCCAGAGTCCTGAGGTTTGCCTCATGTGCCTCAGGGGTGTTGGGCTTGGCTATGTGTGACCACTGCTGAGCCTGCCCTTATCCTTGTCCACAGACCACCATGGTGACATTGGTGAGGACTAGAAACCTGGTTTCCCAGCTGCTTGGACTTAGCATAGCTGTCTACACTTCCGTGCTGTCAGCCTGGTGCCAAGGAGGAAGAGGGTCCAAAAAGCCAAGTGTGGCCAGGAGATCTGCAGTCCTGGCTCCTTCACATGAGAGGAAGTTCTACCATTATACCTAAGTATATGTGATACCAGTGTTCCTCAAAATCCTCCCAAGAGCACGTCTTGGGAGCCCTTTGTGCCTGGTGAGCCCCTAATTCTTCCTACGGAAACAGCTGCTCCTTTGGGGTTTTTGCTAGGGGTTTGAGGAATGAGAGATGGCTCCCTTCAACTGGAATGCCTCCCCCACTGGAAGATTACTCACAGTGTCTGGGTGCCAGCCAGGAGCCGGATGGCAGGGTGCTGCCTCACAGGTCTGGGTCTCCTCTTGCAAGTACAGATCTGTGAAAGCTGGCACGTTTGCTTCTCTTACAAACAGCGATCTGCAAGCTGGGCTGCCAAGCATGCTGGAGAACATCCACCACTTCACCCAGCCTTTGGTTGAGTCCATCTGATACATGGTCAGGGACAAGCTCACAGGGTGTCTTGTGTGGCCATCTGTTGCCTGTGACCAGGGAGAGAAAAATGGAGAAAAGACAAAAATCCACGTTTTTAACTAGCAGTTTTTTAAAACTTGTTGTGAGTGCCTTGGGAACTAGACAATAAATTCATGTCTTTAGATTTAATTTTCTGGATTTCTATTGAATAGTTTTTAATAGGATTTTTTACCAGTAGGTGTGTTGTTACATGAGAACCTAATGGCTATTGAGTATTTTAAAACCTAGTGATTATCAAGTTTTTCTCCAATCATCTTCAGTGAAAATTTTATTCTTGAAGGCAGTGTGCACCCAAAAAGAGGTTAAGAAAGCCTGGAAGAGCCTCTTGTTCATATTAGAGCACAATGCTTTGTGATGAGCAGCTGAAAATAGTTTTAAGGAAAGAGCAGTGAAAGCTACAGGACCAAACAAATTGGCAAGTGCTGCAGGCAGCTCAACTTAGAGCAAAGGTGTACTTAAATGTATTACTAGACTGAGGTATGACAGTACAAATTATCTCCCTACTACCAAAATCAAGATTCCTAAATCTGCTCACATGTGTTTGATATCTTAACCGCAATGCTATTGTGATTTATCAAAATTCATGTATAAAATTAAGTATAAAATATGGATAATATAAAGATATTTATGTATTTGATCAGTTTAATAAAATGGGTAATATACAAACAAAAATACACTTGCTCTCAGTCACCACCACCATACAGCAGAGCTATCTATTTTTTTAATTTTCCAGAATGCTCAGTTTGGTAGAACCATACTTGATAAACCCAAAAAGCTCTTTTTAGTTGATTCTGATTTTTTTTTTTTAATCAGTTCTCCACATCTTTCTTTTCTTTTGAGTCATGCTTAACATTAGTGGCCCTGTAAGTTTGAATGCAAAGATTCTGTTTTCTTCATATTTTGAGGTTTGCAGAAAATCTGCAAAGATGGTTGTCTTGGTCCTGGAAAAGTATTATATTATGCATGAAATTTCAGAGTACATGAAATTTTTTCTTTTCCTAGTGAGGGCAAAGCATATTTACTCATGAGGGAGAAGACAGAATTCTTGCATGTTAAAAATCACCTTTCTGCATGCATGCCTGGGCAAATGAATGCTATAAATTGCTCCTTCCAAAAACCAGTGCAAAAATATGTTACAATATAAGATTTTTTTAATTATTATTTTCATGATAGCTATGGAATTCTAATGCACTTGTTGCTGTTTTAGAACAAGTATATACAGTACATTTTTCCTAACTGTAAGGAAGTTCGCTTTTCTGATTTTTAGTTAGTTTGTAGAAACAGCCTCAGAACCAGACCTGTGCAGCATCAAAGCATCGTGCTACAGAGGGCCTGAGCTTATTAGGTATTGACTAATATCAGAAATAAACCCTTCTGAATTCAAACAGAATCGATATGTGCCTGTGTTTCTCTTACTGCTTACTAAGAAACATTGTTTAAAAGTTATGCACTCCTACTTACATAACCTACTTTCATATCACGTTGTTGATTGTTTTGCAAAATCTCTCAGTTGATTTGGCTGGCAGGATGTTAGTTGGAAACTCAGAGATAAAGTACAATCCTCTAAGTGTTTTTCTTCAGAAATTAAAGAGTTATTTTCTTTACATTGCCTAAAACAAAAGTGTTATTTCTGAGGCTCACACTTCACATGTCAAAACTCAGCTTTTTTGTAATGTTCCTCCTGATTTATGGTTTTAAGAATGACTAAAAAAACCCCCTTTTTTTCCCCCAAGCAGATACACAAACATGTAGCTCACAATTTTTTCTATCTAATTTTTAAAAATTTGCTTCATGTTGGTTTTGTTCTGTCGCCAAATAGATCATGATAACAATACAGTCAATATACCCACCTCCTTATATAAAAATTATTTCAATGCCTAATAAAAATGTTATAATTGGGAAAGAGAAACTTATCCATTTGTAAAGAAATTTTAAAAAGCTATGTGATATAACAACCACACATGATGAAAGTTATTTCTTAAAGAAAGCCTATTTCAAGATTCCACAGAATTTCACTGAAAAAATGAAAGCAACTGTTGATGCCGGTGTAGGCAATGTAAACACAAATATGTAGATGGGCCACAGTATATTCACACACAAAGAGCAGTGATAAAGTATGAACCAGCTCCCCAAGAAAGGCCAGAGATTTTGTGGAGACCTTTGTACCTCACCCCACCAATAATTTATAAACAAGAGGGAAGATAAAGACTTAAGCAAGTTATGTAACACAGCCTAACAGAGTCCCAGACATTACATACCATGACTGCTTTTATGAAGGATCCCATAGCCTCCTGAATTATTTCTGAAATGTCTGCTAATAATGTCTGTTATAAATAAGGTTAAATCTAATGTCAGGTTTTTTAAGCATCAGTATGCTCTCATGAGTCATTCTTACTCATCCAAGCAACCTGTTTTTAGTGTAAAGGGATAGTAGACAGATGCACCGCAATTATACCTCTTTTGATTTTTTTAAAAAATGAAATTACTACCTTGTTTACCATGTGCCTACTTGTTAGTTGAGAAGGAATATATCCTAAAATGTTATAAATTAAAGCAGGAATATGAAGTTCAATTGCAGTACTACATAGCCTTACGGACAATTATGGAGATCTGACAAACCAAAAAATACCCAGGGATTTTTCATCAGCCCTACAATGAAACACTCTCTTTCACTACAATAGAGCATGTAAAATAATAAATGTGGTACCTGTGATACTGGAAAATGGAAAAATAAGGAAGAACTAAAGGGCAAATGGGAAAAAATGCCAAGTATATCAGGAAAGAATAAGATACATTTATTTTTTGCCAAGCCTTTGACCTCCCCCGTAACAGCATTCACAAGTATGCATTGCCGTGTGTGCTTTTGAATCATCTGTACAGAAAAAGGAATCAAACAATAACTAACTAACTAGAAACCTAACAAAAATACTATCTAAATGAACTTCTTCCAGAACCCAGTGTTCTGAATTTGGGATAAGAAAAATAATCTGTTTCAAATAAATTAAGTTTGTAGGAGCATTGGCATAAATGGAAGAAGCTGAAGAGGAACAGCTGTGACACTTCAGAGAAAACACCATAACCTATTAATGGGTTAAAAACACAGTCTTGATCCTACAGCTCTTCTGGACACAAAATGTGGACCAGAATCAGGAAAGTGTCTGGGAACAGAACTAGGCTTCAAAAGACCTGCAAGAGCAATTTAATCTTGGATACCACTTGTCCAAACCCAACAGCCCATGGTGGCTCTGAGACATGCAGAGCAGTAACTTTACACAAACAGTTGTACACCAACAGTTGTACCAAACGTCACTGAGGAGGGTCTCACGCAGCCACAGTCTGCCTCTGAATATAACTTTGTTCAAGCTACATTTCCCTCTGCCACTCCAGAGCCTATGCATCTCTTTGAAGATATACATGCTGTCTTTTTCTTTGTAAAGCACCTCTTAGCACTGTGTAAGACCCGAGAACCAAGGGGAAAGACAAGTGAATCTAATCTTTTCAACATTATGACATGGGATGACTCAAAAATGACAAAAAAATGGTTTTACAGCCCACAAGGAAAAGACATATCTGCTTTCAGACTTCTAGCTTTACAGTCAAGCCTTTAATTTTTTCTATTTTATGTATGCTTATACATAAATATATATGCTTTCATGTGTATATTTCTGTGTTTGGTACATAAAGAGAAGCACAGAAACATATTGGCTTCCTCTCCTTTCCTCATTCACAAAAATGCTGATATAATAGATTATAAAGAAGCCTCTTACCATAAATCTGGTTATAGTGCTTCCATTTAAATTGTTATCTAAAAAGAAATACCCAGACACATCTATACATGTGCATACACGTGCATGCATGTGTGGATGTGCTTGGATAAAGGAGAGGAACATCCTTGTGACTCCCTGTTTAAGGGATTCAACATAGAAGCAAGGGTCAGCATACCCACTCTGCTTACGAAACATTAATATCTGTTTTGATTTTTGATGACTTACATGAGTCTTAGATGATCAAACATTTTTGCTGTTCTTCTCTCCATCAAAATTAACAAGTAAAGTGTAAATCTTGTAAATTATTGTGACACTAAACATATAGAAGACCTAATTTTCAGCGATGGATATCTTTGGCCATTCACATCCTCCCAGTTTTGTTCTCAAGGTAGACAGGATGTGCAATGATGCCTGCTTTCAAAGTTGTTTTTTTAGACTAATGCTTGCTCTTTTAAAAACAGCAGCAGCTTCACCTTTAACAGTGTAACATGCTTCAAATTTATCTTTGACATGAAAAAGAACATGAAAAATGCAACTGTTTTCACACCACACTGAGCACATACTATAACAAAGTGGACAATTTCAAATCATACAAATAAAAATTTGTTCTTTTGCTCTTCAGCTGATGTCCTACCTGCTGATATTTAAGGAAATGCTTTAATTTTTTAAAATAAAAATCACCAAAACTCAAATAAATGTTCTGTTGTCATTCCAAAATTAAGGCATGAACAGAACACCTGTGCACCTTTTCTCTACCCTGGCATACTACACAAGGACTGTAAATGCAAATATTGCAGCTGTATACAGCATTTGCACGTTTTTACAGTTGGAATTAGTCAATTTTTGTCATTTAATGTATTCTAGTATGTCTGAATTATGAGTACAGCATCGGATTGGTAAGAGTGGAAAATGAAGAATAATATAAATAACATGAACCAGCAGTTAATGTATGTCAAAGCTAATCGACTAAACTGTGATATTATTGCAGCTGTTGATTTTATAGTCTATTTTGCTGTTAATACTTAAATTATCTCATTCCTTTTGGAAATGTTGAGGTTTGCAGGCTGTAATTCTCTACCCAAACAACCTGCCCTTTGCAAACAAAGTGAAACTTTTCACTGGCATTTCCAAGTGCACAGGTAACCTCAGAGTTAAAGGGGATCATCGTAAAGCAGTGAGAAGATTGTCAGTCTCTCCCTCTGCTCAGTTGGTTCCATTCCTCAGGGCAAAAGAAGTCTCAGCAGACTGATCTAATATATTCATATTTCAGAAGGGTTTTCATGCAGTAAGCATAACTTCTGGGGTAAGAAAGGAATGCTGTGCATTAAATATTTCAGTACGAACTTTATAAAAGTATGGGCAAAGTAAACTCGGGCTGCTGAAAATGTGTCCAGATTTCCTCCTGGAAAAAGTGAGGGTATAGGAAGATGATTTTTTTGCAGCATTCTTCTTTTCAGTCCTATAATGTACAGCAACTGGATCTTCCCATTAAGTGCATCTAAATGCTGCATTTCAGTTACCAGTGTAATATCCCCAATTATTTTTTTTTTTAAGAGTATGTACTTCAAAGTGCAAACTGCACCTGGGAAGAAGGCATAAAACACCAGGAATTCAGGAGCATAATTGAAAGAAATCATATAAGGATTACAGTGTACAGCAATCTGAAAATTAGCCAGAAGGTCAAAACTTTGGACAAACAAATGACCAAACTCAAATGCAAAATAAACAAAAAATCCCTTCTAAATTGTTGTCAGTGGTGGAACTAATGAAATATTAACTTGTATTTAGCCTCTTCCAAATCAACACTTGCAGCTATTTATTCCTAATCATTTGCTTCCCCCAAAAATATTCACAATATACTCTCATGCTTGTTAAATCCCTCTCTTTTTGCTCCCTTTTTTGCCTCCCATGCCAGAGGAAGAGGAAGCCGGATGCGGATTGCAGTGACAGAGTGGACAGGGCATACATGCCAACCACCTAATCTGTCAGGTGGTTGTCTGCCTGTCATCTCTGTTACGTGTCCAGACACAGATTTTCACAAAATTCTTAAGAACTATGGATCCTCATGCATGCATACTTCAGTCAAATTTGGTTGAAATTGATGAATTAATATAATACGCATTTGCTCAGGAAAAAATGGCAGATATAAAATGAGATGAAACGCAGCATAGAATTCTTAGAAAGAATGAGAAAAAGGAACCTATCCCGGGATGGTATTCAGAGGAATGGTATATAGCAGACTTGGAAGCTAATTATTTTAATATTCATTACAGATTTAGTGCTGTATCCTTTCTTGGATCTGACTTTGAAAGAGAAATTAATTGCATTGCACTCCAAAAATACGAATGGTAACAGACTGGAAAAACAAGCACTATAGAATAAAAAGTGAGATGAGTGGATATGTTTAACTTGGATATATAAGTACAGAGATGGGAGATTATGTAAGGAAGTGTTTAATGAAGTTGCTCTCCGTGACAGGAAAGAAGAGATTGACTACGTTAGCAGCAAAAAAATCTGTATTAAATCAGTCAAAAAAGTTTTCCAAAGCAGGATGTCATCAACTGCCATGGAGGCTTTTAACAGAAATTTACAGAAGCATCATCTCTTGTAGAGACTTTCAGCTTTATGTTTCTATCAATGCATTTTAAACCTTTTTCAGGGAGATTCTGGGGACACAGTAAGGACCACTACAGTTACAGCAGCACAGCTTGGGCTCAATTTGCATAATTTGCTAGACTTCTAAAAATATTCTCCACTGATAAATCTGTGAAAAAATCCAGTCAAGAAAATGTGAATCTTGATGTAGGCTTCAGTTAATTTTGGCTCAAGATCTGAATGCATGGAAAGAGTGCGCTTGTGTATTTTAACATTAAACAGGGTTCTTGTTCATGGTCTAAGTTTTATCAAGCCAGTGAAACAAATCCAATTCAAAGAAAGTAAAAATTTAATATTTCTAAAGCTTTTCCATTCTGAGTATTCCAGTCTAAAGATTAAAATAACAAAAAATAAGTTGTATGTATGTAATAATTTCCCAATAAATATTAATAGTGGGTTTTGTTTAGTGGTTATTCGTCTCTTCAACCTCTCTCCAAATACTTTTTAAAAAAACTATTTAATGACTATGGAAGCCTCTCTTCATTTATGGAGAAGTGATTTTAACCAGTCATTCTCTATAGGGTGAATGGTCTCAAACAAGTTTTTTTGGTTTGGTTTTTTTTGTTTATTTTTTCACCTGGGACATAGTAAAATTTCAGTCCTGACAATCCTTAGTTACCTAAACATTTACTAGATTCAAGTAGGACTTCTGCATGAGTACAATCTCATGGGCAAATAAATTCAAAGTTCAGCACCTAGAATGACATTCTGAATATAAGAGCTGAAAGGCAGATTCTTTCTTGCTTGTTACACTGCAAAGGGGGTTGTACTGCAAGATACTATATAAGGGAGAAACTGGGATGTAGCTGACATTATTTTTAAAAATTGTATTGCAATAAAATAATGTTAAATTAACTTATAAATGTGTATTTCATTCATGTTAGTTCATCCATTCATTTTATATAAATGTGTATGAAATTTGGGGGTTGGGTTTTGGAAAAAAGGAAAGACCAGAATTGTGCCCCCTTTTACATATGCACTTCATATTTAATTAACACATCCATTTCTTGTCCTTAATATGCTAAGTCTGACAGTAGCTATTTTATGACTACAGTCCTGCAAACCAAGGTACTAATTGAACAATTATTCCAAACTTTGAAACAACAAAGGAATAAATGGAGATCTCTCATATGAATGCTCAGCATAAATTGTATTTAACACAGCAATTGGGAGGTGGATCAAAGAATCAACCAAAATGCATAATACCCTAGTTGTGTAGTGAAGTCTGCCTGCATTAGTCTCTTTAATCTGTTTATTCTCTTTTATCTGTTTAATTTTCCAGGAAGAAACTTCTCTAAATCCAGTGCTTTGAAAATCTAAATACTGGTACATGAGCCACACTGTTTGGCAGCTCTCAAGTTGTTCTGATTGGTAAGGTAATGTAGCCATCCTTATAAGAGGATTTTGGGGAGACAGAGCCCTTACCACATGAATTTCTCTAAGGATACATGAGTAGTCCAATGGGAGCAAACAAAATAACTCCCATGCAAAAGGTGTGGATGAATCTGAGGCCATGAACTACATCTATAAGAGAGGAAAGAGAAGAAATTCCACAAAAATGACAGGAGCACTGTCGGCGGAAGAGTAGAGGTGCCAAGGCAGCAGCAGCTTCCTGAACCTCAGTCCTGAGCTGCACCATTTAAAGTTATCATGTTTAGTTTCAGGTTCATTACACACAGGGTCAAAGGATGAAGAAGAACCTCTAAGATGACAAGCAAAGATTATGTTTGTGACCCCAAAAACTGCGTAATCAAAAGGTCTCAAAATAAGCAAATGTATCTCTCTGCTAAAAATTTCAGTGCCAAAAGCCATACAATTGACTGAAAGTAAAAAGCATTTCAAGTTAATCACTCATCCGGGACCAGACAGGACACTGTTAGATCTCAGTTTGCCATCAAAATTGTTATGTCGCTTTAGGAGCTTCAGTGTCAACAGAACCAACAGAGATCAATCTCACATGCTGTGCCCAGACCACTTCTCTTTCCTGATAAATGAATGGTAAAATTCCCACAGCTAGCAATGGAAATTCCACCTTTAAGATCTTTGCAGCTCTGCCATTTGTGTGAAAGTCAGAGTGGAGTCTTCTCTAGACAACAAATATCTACACATATCTTGATATTTCTCTGCATTGTGTGCTAGCTAGAGAGACTCTAATGAACTGTCTGGGGAACACGGGGTAAAAGAAAAGGAAAAAATGTGGCCTCTTCCCCCCAGTGCAGTTTATGCACCGCTTACCAGTCCTTCCTAACCACCTCTCTGCACCTATGGTCAAGTTACTCAACAGAAGTTTTGCCCAATGCTCAACATTTGATTTCTGCCATTCCTAAATTTCAAGCAGGTAGCTCCTGAAAGGTATCAAGAAAAAAAAAACACTGATTGGTGTAAGAATTGGAGGTGACAGTTCTGTCACCAGCAGGGTCCAGATGACCTCTCTCATCTACAATAAGCCAAAACTGACGGACAGCTTGAACTGCAGTTCCTTCAGTTAAGAACACCAACTCCAGTTTATATGAATATACCAGATGACCAGTTATTAGCTAAAACTCTCTCCAGTTCTCCAATAAGTCAAGATCTTCCACTGAATTCAGTCATAGGCTCCCTTAAAATGGAAATCAGCTGGTTTCAGGAGCACTAGTAGAAAAGTGGTTTCAGGAACACTAGCAGAAAAACTTAACAAATAACTAAGGGGTTGAAAACACCTTTATGTGAACTGAAGCTGTAGAGGAGGAATTTTATCTGTTTACATGTTTTTCTGTAGTTACCACTACTGAATTTCTAATATCATATTCAATCTAGAAAGACAAGTATCCTCCAGCTTCAGGATTGTCATACTACTTTAACCAGAACTCAGAGATTTACCTTTTAGCTCTGTTAAAACGACCCACTTGGAGGCCTGCTCTCACTGAAGGCAAGTGTATCTGATGGGACAATGCTTTGCAAATCTTCTACAAACTATGTAGCAGGAGTTATAAAACCCGTAAACATTTCAGAGATCATCAGGTGGAATATAAAAGCCACGTGTTGCTTACAAATAACCATTAAAGGCCTTGCAGGTTGGAACATCTCTGTTATTTCATTGGCCCAATTACCTTACATTTATTTTCAGCAGAAAACACGGCTTTGTACTCCTAAAAATTACCATAGATTTGTTTGGGTGCCAAACCCCTCCCATTTTCCATCCCACAGACAAGCAGATAGATGTAGCAATGGCAAAATGGCAATGGCAAAATGCTTCCTTGCCTCTGTGAAATTATGTGGATAATGGGATTGTTTTCCATGAAGCTCTTTGCAACATTCATTGCAGAAATTGCTGTCCAAAATCAACAGAAAGAACTCAGACTCTCATCCAATGTAATCAGTGAATAACCTATCTTTTAATATTTATCAATATTTAACTTCAGTCAGAAAATAAAAGTAAAATGCATGTTGGCATTTCAAATAAACAAATGAGGAATATTTAGTACAGACTATCCTCCATGTCATGGAAGTAGAGTTTTATAATGAAATGGCAATTGCACCACAGGTGTGAACAAAGCCAAGCCCAGTTTCAATTGTCACCAAGATATCAGAATGACTCCCTTGCTACAATATGGATATATACAAAGGGGTTTTTTTCCCCTGGAATTTAACAGAAAGAGTACAAAAGCATTAAGTCAGTCAACAGTGTGCTCAGAGGACTCTCTTCCTCTCTTCTCCCCATGTTATTGCAATCAGTTAATTCCCTGACACCACACAGCTTAACCCTGCTGTAACTTCCCAACCACCACTATTCAAGACTGCATTTAATGACCCCTTCCACGAAGCCTTTTGGCAGCAAGGATGCCAAACATAGCTACAGGGCCATATCAAGTTGACAGCTGTCGACAGTTCACCATCTGATAGATCCTCCAGTATAACAATTCCGTGCCTACAACTGCCTTTTCTTCCACTGAACCTGGCAAAACATCACTGGGACTAACACTAGAAGTGCAGACATTCACAACAGGTTCAGACAACTACCTTTTATAGACAGGGATGAAAAGAAAAACAATCAGGAGGTATGATATAATTACAGGGTAATAAAACTATAAACATTGTTAATACATTAATTTAACATTTGGATTTCACATCTAGGTGTACAAATCCACAGATGTTCAATTGTTACCATTTTAGGTTGGAGAAAGTAAATTTTTTTCACTGATGCCTATCAATAGACACCATTTTTTTTCAGTAGTGACAGAGGAGGAAAGGTATCAGAAATATTACTAAGGGAAGCTTGTCTGAGTAACACAATAACATCAAGGATAAAGTAAAACCTGTGTCATAAAGATTCAATTTATCTGGTTATGAAAAACACCCTACTGGAGGAAAATGGTTTATATAAAAAGTAGGAAGGGCAAAACGCTACTGCTACTGCTACCGTAAGATGTGTCCCTGAATCCAACTTTCTGATTTCTTTCTGCACACGAGTGCTGAAATTCTGAAACCCTTGAAAAACTTTGTTTCAGATGAGGCCCATAAAAAGCACCATTCTCACAGTTTTGCTGGCTGAAACTTTGGCATTCTCAAAGCAAATTTCCATGGGCAGCAGGGGGAAGATCATTCTGGCCTTAATTTTGAAAGGAGAAAGGAGGTCAGCTAATGACAGTGCGAAGAGATGATGATTTCAGGAAGGGACAGTGTGACACAGAAGACCGGTAAAGGGTTGGGTGGGAGGGAACAGAGGTGAAGGGACTGAAAAGGGGGAGAGATGCTGAATTTGTGCCAGGGAAGCACTGTGGAGCACAAGAGGAAGACTGAAGGAATCAGGGATATCTATCTAATTTGGAGACCTGCCAGCTAATCATTCACCAAATTCAGAGCAGGACCAAACTTTACAGCCAATAAAAAACTCACAGAGGTTTGTCAGTTGCTGGCTTGAATAAAGTGGAAAACATAAGTCTCTGAGAATTGACATTTTTATACCCAGACATTTTTATATCCAGAATAAGACTGTGAAAATCTTTTTTTATTTGTCTAGTTTAAGCTACCTCCTCAAGGAAGAAGCTCTGAGACTCCTTGGGAACTGGACAGACAATTGTTCTTCATTTACTTTATTTTATACTTGAAAAATACAAGGAAAAAATGCTTTGAATGAAGGAAGAAAATGGCTGATCCTGTGTGTTGAAGAGAGCTTTGTGTCTTTTTCTTGTTACAACAAATGCAAAGCTGCCATAAAGCACTCCACCCCTTATTTAAAGTGAGTTTCTGGATATGAAAATCACCAGACCAAAAGCTATTTATGCCGCCTACAGAAGACTAAGGCGTTCCAACTATGCTCTATTTCACTTATCAACAATAATAATTGCAATTAACTCATGGTTCAGCTGAAGTCTGAGAAGTCTACTGCAGTTTAAAAAAAACCAAACCAACACCAAAAATCCAAACCCCAACCAACAAACCTCCTGCAAAGTGACATTAAAAAAAAAAAAAAAAAAGATACCTGCACAGTACTGTCAGGAATCCTGTATAAGCTTGTTAGGAATAATCTTGAATGTCTGACAGGTAAGAGAGAAACCTGAACAACAGCAATAAGGTAAAAACACGTAAGGTATAAAGATAGCCATTAACGCCACAAGGTTTAGATATTACCCTGTGAGGTTTAGGGATGCAATCCCTTTTTGTCCTGTGGGATGGAATAAATGTATTCTGCTGTGAATTTCACTGTATTCTCCAGAGTTTATATGTTGCTTTTCTGCATAACTGTGTATGTAAGTTTAGTAGAAGCACTATATTCTTCGAATGATCAAATTACCCTTTGCAGATATAACTTTGAAACCTCATTACTGAAGAATAAATAATTAGGGTGTCTGATCAGAGGACACATTATATAACCCTTCAATGCAGGCAGCGATCTTTTCAAAAGCCATTTTACCCCTGATCTCCTTTGGAGAGAACACAGTGCTTACTTACTTTTCTAACAACAACAACAAAATGTCAGCTTTGAACAAGATTTGAAAAGAATACTAAAAACTGGAAAAAAGTGGAAACAGTTGAAAAACTGCAGTTTTTTACATGCTTGTTATAAAATTTTATCTTGTCAGCTCCTTCAAGAGTTACTAAGCAAGCGATAACAGCACCCTTTGCTAAAATGAATTCTCTGAAAAAATATTGCCAGTTTCTTATAAGGATTGTTATAATTTTACCACACTATCTTAAAAGAAAAAGCAAACTAAAATAGATATATATATAAAATTATATAGAGAACTCAAGTCAGTAATATATTCTTATAAAACTTCCTCTGTGGGTATATAAAAATATATGCATACACATAGATACATAAATGTATATATGTATAAAAGTAAATCTCAGCCTTACCTACAGTGAAAAATCTTGCAGTCATATAATGAAGAGAGATGAAGCCCTTACTCATAAAGAGAATCAGATCACAAGAGGGAAGAAGGTGAAATCAGGAAGCTAGTTCCTACTTGAAAAACCACAGCTGTGAGGAAGGCTCTAAGTTTGTCTATGAATCAGCCAAACATCTGATCTCTGGTGGTAATTAAGTGCCGGAAAATAAATTCATCTGGAATCTTTTTGTGGAATAAGCAGTAGGATAAAATAGAAGCCACATAAAATAATAAAGCTCAGGAGCTTTTGTTGGATAACTTCTGTAAATGATTTAATAATTCCTTGGTAAAAATTAGAGACTATTGAACACAAAGGAAAGAAAGTTACAATTTTAGCAGCGACAGTACTTTTTGATCTCCATAAGTAAAGGGAAAAAAATGCAGAATTGCTGAAATAGCAGTAGTAAATTTTTTAAAATGAAAGTGCACCAATTGAAAATGTGTTTTTGCATTTTTACCATAGACATGAGCAGCTGAAGTGCAGGCTTTCTGCAGGCTTTCTACAATACACAGATAACACAGATGTTTCTTCACAAACTTACAAGTAATACAAAATACAAATCAAATCTTCCAATTTTCACAAATGCAACAAAAAGGTAAGTCCAGGAAAATCCAATTGTCTTGCTCTTCAAGTGGTCCATAAATAAAGTCTGATTGATGATGACTGTGACACTTCTATGTAAAAGAAGTAGGAAATAGACATATACTTGCCCCATTTTGTACACAATAATATGCATTTATGTATTATAGCTTTATCTTCTGTAGTGCATTTAAAATTGCTTTAACTGACTTGAAATATGAAAAATACTTAGAGATCTTTAACTATTTTAACATCTTTCTGATACATATTACAGGCAGAGATTAAAAATAATCACAGAAGGAAACAAGTCTTTTTATTGCAAGTTATTTAATTAATTCAAAGTAAATAGAAAAACCAGAGCTGCACCATTCCAATGGTGTATTTTCCTCCAAAATCAAAAGCATATAGAACTGAGCTGTTTTGTTGGCCCACTTCAGCCTGTGTTCAAGTGTTGCTTTCAAATTGGGAGGATGTTTTTGTCCTTTACAAATATCAGATTCCCAGCTGTGAAGTGGCAATTCTTTGACTTTGTAACATCTAATAATGTCTTAAGATTCCAAAACCAACTGATAATTGCAGTCACCATATTATTATTTTTCTTTCAGTCAGCAAGTCTCTCTAAGAAGCTCCTAAGCAAGTCCCTCTAAGAATCACAAATAAATATGTAAAATCAGGAAAAGTAAAGTACTGGCTTGTAAACAGTACTTTGACAATTGTACAAAGAGAAAATTTAAATCCATTCTTACCTGCTCAGAATGTGAATGATACATTCTGTGGTTTGCTCTCCTGGTAATAGATTTTAAGGGAAAGGCAGTGCCAAAATGCTGAGCAGCTATATGTCCTTATCACAGAAATGTATTACTAGAACAGACAGCAATAACAGAGAAACATAGCATGAACTGTAAGTTTCCAAAAAACCTTACACCAGATGACTCTCAACAGAGGAAGAATACAGAAACTATTGTGCAGAGAGTAAAATGACACATGAGGAAAATCAGAGTTTCAAGAGGAGGTCATGAACCTTCTCCACAAGAACATGGAGAAAGAACAAGGTGCCACAAAACTTTGCAGAGGGAAAAATATTTTCAATAGGACAGGCTAAAAGATAATTCAAATGTTTCATTGATCTGAAAAATTGTGGTTATTTAACACAAGAAAGCAGACTTGATGGAAACAAGCTAAAATCAGTTTTTGGGGCACTTTTTCCTTGTGTAGCATAGCTGGAGACTGGACCATTTTGAAGAGCAGCTGAGACAGGCTCAGTTGGTTAGAGCAGGGTATCAGTAAGACCAAGGCTGTAGGTTCAATTCCTGTTAGGCCCTTTGCTTAAGAATCATCTCTTAAGATATGAAATGAAACCTTTGATTCACCATCTCCAACTGCAGGGATTCAGTCTGAACATGCAGAGACCCAGACTCATGCAAACTATATAATTTATTACATAATATATTCACCTTCGCACACAAGTAGGGCCATCAGTCAGAGGAGATCCCTAAGGGATGTGAGTGGAGAATAACAATTCCTGGTCCCCATAACTGAAAGTAAGGCAGTCCATCAGAGCAGGGCTGCCACAGACAGACCTTTCCATTCAAACATACAGAACACAAGTACTGGTTATTGGGGGATATATTTCTTTGTTTCAGTCCCACAGCAGCACACAGCTTGGCTAAGAGCCTCCCATGGTCCCTACTTCCTACTACGTCCATTCCTCAGGTATCCCTCATGCATCCCAACACCGTGCTTTGCTTACTGTCACCAGTCCCCCTTTGGTAAGGAGGTTTACTTTAACCACATCAATTACAGCTAGACTGTGTTTTTATTCATCATCAAAATGATTGTGTGCAGGTGGATTTTGAAAGGCCCTGGGCTCCTCTCTGTTTTGAACAAACTCCACTGCTGTACACCGGTGCTTGGAGGTGCTCCTGGAACTGATGCCAAAGCCAGTGCNAACCACATTTTTCTGCACTTTTTTACAGCTAAAATACCAACTTGTAGTTTCCTAAGTTACATACCATCATATCTATTTGCTTAGAGATGCAAAATATCATTGATGGCAGGAAGTTTGCACATAGATCGTTGTTTCACCTATTTATGAATTTTCTCTCTTTAGTACCATGATGATTGCCTTTTCTCCCTTAGAAAGTTTTTATTGATGAGATGACAAAAACGCGGTCATTCCAGCGGCAGATAAAACCTAATTTCTGTTCTATTTGTCCTCTTCTTTTAATGCTCCTCAATTCCTTTTCCCATTTTTTTGTTTTTGTTGTTAGTTGGTTGGGTTGTTTTTTTTTTTTTTTTTAATTTTTTCATAAGGACCAGCCATGACTAAATTATGACAGGGAGGTGAATCCAAATATGCTTTATATTATTTTTTATTCCCCTCATTTGATTAGCAGCCATTCAAGGAAACAATTGAGGAGGACATTTTGCACATGCTGAAATTTTCAAAAGAATATGTATGAAATTACTTTTGGTCATTTCTTACTTAGCTGATGTGCAAATTGCCTCTCTGATAATCTGTTGTTTAAAAATAAATACATGGGAGATATATAGTGATGTATATGGACACAAACCCATGGTTGGCATAGATTCCACTCCAAAAGGCACATGGCTCAACCCAAAGAACACCGTGGCACACATCCATTATCCTGGAGATGCTTCCACATACCTGAAGCCACATCTTGCATAAAGGGACAAACCAGTACACAAAGGTGGTGGTAGATGTTTCATAGCATGACAGCCTCAGAGATTCCTTCTGTCACTAAGAGCATGTAACCTATTCTTTCTGAGTTGCAAGTACGAAAATCAGCCCTGTGTAGCTCCCCAGCTGTGAAGTAGCAGCACAAATCCTGATTTGGACTTGGTGAGTATCTATGGGCTGTCTCCTCAGGAGTATTGCAAGGCCACTTTCAGGGCCAGATCAGCTGTGTATGCAGGCAACAATGCTGTCAGCACAGTCCCAAGCCCAGGCAAGGACTGCTTTGCTTGAGTCTGTCTGGTATGTGACAGATGGACTTATGCTGTCTGGAGGCCATTAGATGCCTTTAGACACGCTGCCCACAGGCTGACTTCAAAACCACAATGTGGAGTGGAAGGTCTGAAACACTTGCTTAATTCCAGGCATCTTTCCAACACCTGAGAGTACCGTAACAGCAAAAAATCATCTTTCTTACTTGCAGCTGAATCTCTTTTGCAGTAAATATTTTGGATACTCTTGTTTTCAGACTGGACAGTCATACTATTCTATTTGCAAAAATCCTAGCAAGCTAGAAATGGGCCTCTGGTGTCCCTTAAAACACTCTATCAACAACATCCATTAACAAACAACATTCAGGAGATAGTGGGGCTTTCTATAAGATTACATGTTATCCTAGGCCTTTTCTTTCATACTTTAGGCTCTCACATAACTTGTTCATTGTGTTACCAAAAATTTGGTAAAATAAAAAAACCTCCTTAATGCCAATGTAGCATTAAGAAGCAGGCATTCTATATTTGTCCAGATGCATGGGGGAATAGCTCCTCCCAAATCCATGCATGCTGAGTACAGGCAAGTTTCTGTTTATATGTATTCTACATCCATATTCATCGATTGTCCCAGGCCAAACATATATGTGATAATCATTTTTTTGAACTCATTAACACATTTTCCCTCCCCTTTACACATGCATTCTTCTGTCCTTGGGACCACTCTGGTGGTCCCTAGTACTTGGGGACCCCAGTGTTCCAGCTGACCTGGCTGAATTGGCAGGGCAGTGGGGCTGGTGAACTTCCAGTTCTCTTGGTTACACAATGGGTATTGTGCAGTTCTTAGGTCAGTAGTTTTGGAGAAAAGGGATTGTGTTAGCTCACCAGGTGTAGCCAATTTATCATCTGGTAACAATTGCAAAATGGGACTGTTCTCTTCTTATGGCATCTCAGTACATCTTGGTAGTTAAATACTGCCAAGAGACACAAATGTTCTTGATGTGATTTTCTTTTCAATGGCAGAGAGCTAACAAACTCATTCCCTTTACACCACTGATAACACATAGGACAGTTATTGGCTGTCAGCACATAACATATTAACTGCTCCAGTGCAATTGTCAGTGTTCTTCGAAGACAGAAATTATATAAAAAGAAGAAACACTTCTCAGCTGTGATTACTTGAAATAGGTAAACAATTTTGTTTAAGATGGGCAAGTGACCTTGAATACCAGTTTGAAATCGAAATCTAAAGAGCTAGATGAGCTTTAAGACTTCTTTTGTCCTAGGCCATCTACTCATTATTGACAAATCACAGACCCAGTAACTACAAGATTTCCTGGTGACTCATATCCATTAAAATCCCTGGCATGCAACATCTAACAAGTAAATCCTCAAATGACTTTAATTGTCATGTCACCTAACAAGGCTGAGAGTCCTGCAGAAGGGTGTTTAAGAGACAAGGATTTTACATGCATAGCAGTGTGGGGACATGGGAAAGTACATTATATGTTACTAAAATCCTTTCACAAGACATTGGAAAATCTATGACTTTCTTGATTTTGTGAGATAGATCAGCCATGTGAGGAAAAACAGCTTTGTGGGAAACCATAAACCTGTTGGAGTTCAGATAGTAAAACCAGCATCTTTAAAAAAGGAGGGAGGCCCATAGAAATGGCCCAAGCATAACAAGTGTCAGACTTACAAGGTGTTATGGGATGAGATGACACCATGATATCTCCAGGGCAGAGGTATCATAATATGGATACAATAGCTTGATGCTTATTGACTGCACAAAGGGGAATTTGGAATTCCCGATTATTAAGGGATGGTTTCAAAAACACACACATTACATGTAATTGTGAGGTAGGTTGATCTAGAAAGCTGGGAATTTTTCAGAATGCTTCTGTTTCATCAGAAAATCACAATTCATTGAAAACAAACATGTGCCAGGAAAATGATGTCGCTTCATGTAGTATTCACCCAGATTTCCAGAACACTTGGTTTAAAAGTTTGAAACTAAGGTTATTTTATTTAATTCAGAGAAAAGTCTATATTGTAAGTAAAACTACACCAAATCTCTTTAAACTTAAAAAATTTTTGTGTGCAAGTTGTCAAACCTAAGGGAGAGTTACAGTGCTATGAAAACATCTCTAATTATAGAAATAATTATGAATATTCAATGTTTGTTTGTAAAAAACAATCCATATATTTATTTTTGGGAGAAATTAAGTGCTACTTAGTTAATTTGCAAGGTGTACTCCTGATCCCCTGATTAGGAAATACAGTGAAGTGAGGTAGGTTTGTCTATTAAAGGGCAAAGACACAAATACAACTTCTGTGTCATTGCAAGGTGAAGGTTAGAGATGTATTAAAAGAGAAGCCAGATATAAGTCTTTTAATTTCCCTATTACATGTCCACCCTAACTCAGAACCAACATGCTGTTTAGACACCTGCCTAGAAAAATAGAAATAAAATTTAAATAAAAATCTAAATCAGATAAAGTGGAGCCTGAAAGGTTCAATGCAAGCAATTTGTGTTTGGTAAATAAATAAAAATATGGAGTACAATATTTTTTAAATAGATGGAGGGAGGAGGAGGAGAAAATTCTTGTCTGCAAGGAGCATTAACTGAGTCATCATGCAATTAAAGTCTGTGGGCTAATTTTGGGTCTGTTCCACATGCTTTGCACCAGCTCCAGTGGTATTACACATTTCAAAACCTACCTCAGCTACCCATCAAATGATGCCTTTGGCAAAAGGAAATTTTTAAACACTCCCTCCTGAGCTTTTGTGTAAGGTGCAGGGCCAGTGAAAGTGAATGTGCTTTGAGACACTCATATAATCCAACTAGTCTCACGTCTGGGGTTGTCCCTTGGGGACAAAGGTGGTGGATGTTAAATTCACTGTCTCATGGCTACTTTAACTTACACTGGCAATTGTTATCAGGTAGCATCAAAATATAGTACATAAAAATTATGAGAGAGACTAACCACAGGAAGAAAGCAAACTTCACTTCATGCCTGCTGGTAACTAAAGCAAAACTAATGGACTGATTCTTTTTAAAACAAGTCTCTTCCTTAGATTGCAAGGCAATATACAAAAGGAGCTGCGTTTCAAGTGAATCCACTTGTGCTGTAAGCCAACACTTGAGCAAGGAATGTAAAAGGAGGAGACAGGAAACAAAAAAGATGATGTTGATTCAACAGAATCTTTTCTTGACGATAAGTGATGCTATGCAAAGGGCCTTGTTTCTGTAAAAAGTTTGCAGCAGCATGAATGAGTCATAAAAGGAAAGGAAACAAGGAAGGCAGTTCTGCCTTGCCACCTTGAGGACTTTCTTGCAAACCCAGATTTGCATCCTATCAAGAACCTTGAGTGATGTGCCAGAATCTGTACAATAGCATACAGTACTGTCAAGGTACCACAGAAACCTTAAGTCCATAGTCCATAATCAGAGATTCCTAGTAAGCCAGAAATTTCACTGGCACCCAAACTTTGCATAGAGAAAATGTTCCTTTGTCCTTCCTGCCCCTACCCACAGTGCAAAAATTCCCAAAGCCCCATGATCCACTGTCAGCAAGTACCAAACTGCACCTTTTAGAAGGAAACAAAGCAGCTTGCTCCTAGTATTGAAAAGTTTACTCAAATAATAACTGGGAAAGGTTATCTGAAGGGAAACAAAAAAGAAAATAATTTCTGTAACAAAGGCTGTATTCCAGTTTGCAGCTTTTTCTGGTAGTATAACACATAAGAGCCTGCAGCTTAACAAACATGATTGATATTGGTCAATTACGGCCATTTCTCACCAGATACTCTCATTAATTACTAATTTTTAAAATTAGTAACCACATAAACTGTTTGACATATATCAGCAATCACTCTGAGGCATTTTATCCACTGCTCAATTTATCCTGAATATCTGCAACAGTCACCTTAGACAAGGAAATACAAAAAGCCTTAACATAATGGAGGGGCAAATATGTGTACAGGAGTAATATAAATATATAATATTTTTATGTATATATTCACACATGCACAAACACATACCCAAAAATATTTCAGTGGAGTGTACTGAGTTTTCAAGAGAACTTGGCATTACTGAAAGTTTCTTACAAACGAACCTGAAAAATGGTTTTCAAATATTGCAAACTGAGGCAAAGAACAACATATACAATATTAAATACTTTGAGCTTGTTGAGTTGCTTGCTTGGACTTGCAGGAGAAACCTGAAAACTGAGATACAGTCAGTATGAAACAGCACTTAAAAGTTTTGTCTCCTACTAATGCATATTTTATCATTTAAGTATGACTTTTAATGATGGGTAATCTTCAAAGAGGTATGGAAAAGTCTCTGAGAGAGGCTGAATACGAGGAATAGATTGAGTATAGTCACAAAACAAGGGGTGGGGTGAGGAAACGATCTTGGCTCGGTGGGACAAACACTCAACCTGAGGGGGCTAAACATGGCAGTGAGTCAGAGACAGCAGATTTTCTCCTAGGGGAAAGGGAGGGGAACATCAAGGACTGGTGCAGGGAGAAGTCTGAAAAGAAGAGTTTGTCTGACATGGAGAAGAAAGATTTAGGAGATGCGTGAGTGACAGAGCAGGGAAGCAATGACACCGTTGAAATGACTGAAAATTCAGATTTTGTGATCTGCAAGTCTAAGTAATCCCGTAGAGGTTTGTATCCCTCACTGTTGGCTGTAGGTAGTATATTAGGTAATACCTACTTCAACATTTCAGGTAGGAGCCCAAAGACAACTTGAAAAATTGAGCTTCCAAAAAATCAACATATAAAACATGCTCACAATAAAAGCAAAAACTTTCCTGATTTTCATTGGTACAATGTGTCCTCAGGCTTGACCACTACTGCCTTAAAAGAAAGGAAAAGAAAAATGCCATTACAAGTCATTACACAAAGTCTCGATGTTTTATAACCTTATATTCTCCATAAATGGTACAACTGCTGTCCTTGCCCAGTTTCCAACAAACAGACAAGAACAAACCGAAAAGGTAGTAATGACCTTAATCAAAAGGAAACATCACTGTTTACATCCATCTATAGCTTGATTAAAGAGCAGAACAGTACTGGACCTTATTAAAGGAAAGGCTGCAACTGGCTGTATGTCAAAAGACAAGAAGCTACAAAGCAACCTCTTTGTCTGAACATGTATCACTCTGAAGATATCATGGTGTGTGATGACTGCAGCATGGCCCTGCTGCATCAACTGGTGAAGCTGTGCTCAAAGAGAAGGAGGACAGAGAAAGAAATCAGATCCCCTTTGTTTCCTTTGCTGTTAGAAAAGCTGCTTTTAGCCAGAAGCTGTGGGAGTTGTTGTTAAGTATCACCTCCTGCTTCTCCTGCTAAATGTATGAATACTAAGACAGATGGATGTGAACCAGAAACAAATTCCATTCTCATGCTTTGGATGACAATGTGAGATAAGTCCATCTCACTTTATGAAAACTAATTCAGAGCTGAATTTTATTGAACAATTAAGTTTGAGTATTCCTTACCTGCTAAAATGAGGAATATGATGGCTTTCAATTTAACTGACAATTGTATTCAAGCCCTATTAGTTGATCATTTGATGAAAAAAAGCATCAAATAGGTCATTTGATGATTAATTCTTCCTAGCTTTCAAAGTTCTTGTCATTTTCCATCAACAGCAGAAAACCCTCTCATCCTATTATCTCTAAGAAATTTGGGATTCAGAGTGAGATAAATAAACCATGACTGCTCTGATGCATCCTACTTAGTATAATCAAGAGCCCACTCCTACAAGTTCCTTAGCAAAGGAGCCTTGGGGTTGTTCCATGTGAAGACAAAAACATCCATGGGGCTTTCCCAGGAAAAACAATGGACAATCATCATGTCCCTGCCTTTAACTGGCACCCACCCCTCTGCTGATTCCTGAGGGTTCTAAAATTCATTGCTGTTGATCGGGAGGAGTTAGGGCAACCTCTGAAATTGAGTCCTTTGAAGAGTTACATTCCAAGGAGCAGAAAATAGTACAGTTGTGCAAGAGTCTGGGTTATTGTATGAATACAATGCATTTAGAGGTAACCACATTCTGTTAAATACAGCCCTGCAAAAAATGAAGAATCTGCACTTAGCTCCTTGTAGAGCAGGCACAGGGAAAAAAAAGAAATTGCACATTAACAGCTCTTAAAGCTCCTTCATACTCCCATTTATCTCACAGATATGTATTAATCCTGTTATGACTATAACAAAATGGCTAAAGAGGACTAGGAAATTGAAGTCAAAAGCATATCCATAGCTTTCCTTCAGCAGATTAGGTAGCATTTGGAAATAGGAATCTCTATTATGATAAGGAATGCTACTAGTACATTTACTTGGCAAGAACATGCACCAGAACAGTATTGAAAATTTCTCTGTCTCATCACAAAAACTAGCTCTGTACAACAACAAAATCTGACAGGGTTGAGTGGAAGGGACCACTTCAAAACAATTGTATTTAAGCATTTTTTCAATTCTGCATTGATTTATGAGCTATTGTGTTTTCTTGGGGGAAAAAAAAAATCAAAAAGCAAATATTAAATTCCAGAGCTGAAAGACTAACTATGAGTAAAATACAAGCCTGAGCAGGGAACAGCATTTCATTTATGCAATATTTACACTTGCACACTCTCCTCCAACAAGTGGGTTAACATAAGCAGGCCAGCTCTACACAAGGATAAACTTCAAAGGAAATGTTGAATTCTGTAGTCCACATGAATACTGTTACCTTAAGGTCTATCTCTCTCCCTTCTTTTGCATTTTACACAGTAACAGTCTACCATTTAAGTCAGCAAGAAGAAATAACATCACAACAAGACAATGCCTATTCTGCTTGCAGGTTGCTTATATTAAAAACCCAAAAAAAGTTGTTGCCTATAATTTCTTAAAGTACATGAATGTTCTGCAAACCAAATGAGCAAATCCTCAGTAAGTCATAATAGTCTGCAAAACACAAGAAGTTTGCTTTAGGTGCTGCAGTGACTAGTTTCTATTTCTTAAGATTTAGCATAGCCTGGCACGGACACCAACTATTCTCAAGCAATGAATACCTGCTTTTAATCGAAGAGAACAGTCACAAGACAACTTTATTGTCATCAAGTTATTAATGCTATTAGGCATGGATATATAGCACTACACAACAAAGAAGTATACCCCAAACCTACATGCATTTTTTTTTGGAAAGAGTACTGCATAACTCATTGATTAAAATGTGTAAATTTATATATAAAGGAGATATTACTAATGTTGCTTTACTTTAGATTCAATAAGATTTATTATATTCTTGAAGTGAAGGGTAGACATCTATGTGTGTTCTCTCTGTGATGATTTAATAATTTTTCACTCCGGAAAGTAATTCTTGTGTAAGGGTTCCCCGTATTGGTGAGGGACTTGGCATTCAGTGAGGTCATAATTTCTTACATGTGCTCCAAAGGTAAAGCACAAATAAAAGTCTATATTGGGTTTCACCTTATAAGTGTATTTGTACCTCATAAGAATTCTATTCACAATTTCCATCAACTTTTGTTTTTTATATGTATTGCAGATATATTCCAGTGGTAATTTCTCACTTTTGATTTTTTTAAAATGGTTTATAATTGTTTTAATTTTTTTCTTACATTCTTTGTTTTCTTTGAGGCAGAAAATAAAAAAGAATAGATCATCATTTTCCTTATCTGTGATCCTTGAACTAGGATAATCAGTTGAGACTTTACATAAAACTGACAGCTAATAAACACAAATTTTACAATGCTTAGGACAAGTGAAAAATCTGTTTCATGTTTAAAGTAAAATCCAGTTTAAAAGCATATAGTGTCTCAGAGCATTTACAATACTTCCACAAAAAAAAAGGAAAAAAAAAAAAGGAAAAAAAAAAAAAAGGCGTAAAAACCAATGAAGTCTATAATTTAGAAACTATAGATAAAAATTTGGACTGCATGTCTAGGTACCTAAACATTCAAGCTGAAAGAAGCATAAAGTAGAGAATTAACTCAGAGCAGCATAATTATTTTTAATAATTAGAAAGAAATGTTTCTAACAAAATGGAGGGTTCCAAACCCCTTAACAGAAAGACTCATAACAGAGGATCAATAAAAAAACAAAGAGAGAAATCAGTCAGATAGGTCTGAGCCTGCTACAGCATGCTTCTGTCTTCAGAGATCACACATTATGGTTTGGTTGGAAGGGCCCTTCATGATCATCCAGCTCCAACTCCCTTACTGTGGCCAGAGACACCTTCCACTAGACCAGTGTTCTCAAAGCCCCATCTAGACTGGCCTTGAACCCTTCCCAGAACAGAGCTTTCTGCAAAGGATAAATAATTTATCTAACTTTTTAGATACCAGAACATGGTTAAAGGCCAAGACTGAGTAACAACAAAAATAGTGACTTTATGAGAAAATTGGACAGTTCTGAGAAAATCAGTGTGCTAAAAACCGAATATTTTGACAAAATGAAAAAAAAAAAAAGAAAAAAAAAAAGGGAGTCAGGGTCTTTAACCTCTGGGTTGAAACAAAATACACAGAAAGTTATTTTGATAACTTAATTTTTAAAATATTTCCTCTGGGAAATATCAATACAGTGAATACCTTTGGAGCAGAGAATTCTATACACATTCTAAGTACTAATATTTTATTTCTGTGTTAATTGGAAAGAGGAAGATAAAAATATATCTAGAAAAGAGTACCACCTACTCCAATAATTTCATGACTGTAGTGTGGCTCATTTAACATAATCATAGCAAAACTATTTTTCATACATGGCATTATCAATATCAGTAGACCAAGAGTTGAAAGAACAAAAAATTATCTAAAATTAAGCCCTGGATAAGCAAAGCACTTAAATGTGTGCATAACCCTAGGGGCAATAGCAGTCCAACTCACTACTGCAGCAATATGCAGACTCACTACTGCAGCAATATGCAGCAATATGTCCGAGGACTTTGCTAGACACCTTTCAGTCACACACTGGAAAACACTCACCCACAAAAAAAAATTTCTCTGACATTTATTTCTTTGTACAATCTTCCTATACAAGGGTGCTCTGTCAAGCAAAAAAACCCCAAAAAACCAAATAGAAACCAAATCAACCCTCTTTTAAGAAGTTGGAAGGGGACATTTTTAAACCCCAAGGCGCTGTAGGGCAGTACAAAACACTACTTCCTTTCTGCGTTCTTCCAACCAAGCAGTAAATTTACACCCTGTTCTGAAAACTCTGCTCGGTTTTGGGGTAGTCAGCCCCTAGTGAGATCCTGCTGCTGCACTTCCAAGGCTGCTGGCAGCAGGACCTGCTTCAGAGACAGAGGCTCAGGAGGCCTAAAGTCACAAATTGCTACTGCAATCCCAGTTAGTGCATAATACTTCTCTTTGTTTGTCCAGAAGGGTCTGAGAAGAGTTAATTTGATGTCCAGGATTAGCTAATCAGATAATCAGATAATTACAGATACTTCTGTCGTTGCTGCCCCTTTGGGTCACATGTCAGCCAGTGATGCTGCATGGACACCCTTCCGGTTCAGTGGATGCTTCCAGGTCTTTCTCACCCGCCTCTTCCCAGCATGTTTTGGCAGGCCACGGGTACAAATCAAAGTACAGTGACAAGACCTTGTTTTCAAAAAAAAGTCACTAAGTGAAGCATGCTATTTAGCTTCTTAACAAAGCGTAAGGAAACTATAAATATACACTGTGTGGATAAAAAGGTGTTTTAGCACACGCACACATATTACTCTTGACACTAGCATAATGCATAAACTTAAAACAAATATTTACAATTTAAATATGAGTTTATTTTATCCTATTTTTTCTTTTGCATGTCACCTTTTGACAGCAAAATTGTACCAGTCACAAAGTTCTCACCATTTTAACGTTATTATGTATTTTGTTTTCATATGCTAATAATGAACAGGAGTTATAAAATATTTCACCCCTAAGAAAATTTATTTCAATATTGTAGTCTTAAATTAAAACTTATATGCCTACTTCACATACGTTCCTTTTCTCTGTCTTTCTCACCATAGCACTTCAGTTCTGCTAAATGTAGTCAGAAGAGAAATTTTGCTTACAACAAAGATATCCATTAAATAAATTGGTTAAAAGCCAAAGTACAGCTCAAACAAAGACAATTCATCAGAAAAAGCAATCACTTTTCTTTGGCATTGTATATCTTTTTGGTGGAGTATCTTTCATACGCTTGAGCTTCAGTAAATGATTTGTACTGCATATAAATTAGATAAGCCCTAAGGACACAGAACAAACTATAAGTATAATGAAGTCTAATTCTTTACTGTCTTTATCTTGCAAATGTTAATTTACCAATGCAGTCCTGCAAGGTTTTTTTACCTCCTTCCACATAGAGATATTTCACAGAGACCAATGAAATTTCTGCAAGGAGGGAGACTCAGTATAATCACACACTATAGAACTTGCTTACAGGTTAGGATCTACAAAATATACTGCATACAATGTATATGTGCACTATCCTGTACACATACTGCATTGAATTTCTGCTGTTCTCATCACTATTTAGTGAATTATTATTATATTTCTTCTCTTCATTATTTTTGTATTAGTTTTTGTAACTAATACAAAAAAGTTTTTTAACTGGTAATAAAAAACCCTACAAATTTTGCATATTAAAGATATGTAGAATTTCTGCTCTTTTCACTTAAAAAGGAGAAGTAAGCATAACAGGTATTTTGGTGTCCTCTATATTGATGGCCTAGTGCCAGCATCTAACAAATCATACAGTAGGACAATAAGAAGTTAATTACTGTGCATAAACCTAGTTCTTTTTATGAGTCATTTGTTCTGAATGAGGATTTCCTTATCCCAACTGTTAAAACAGTACAGTCATTTCAATTTTGACAATTAATACAAATTCCAGAGCGCTGCTGCCGTCAGAAATGACAACACCCATCCAGTGTTAAAACTTGAGTATTTTTTTCCAATTCCAAAAGAGACAGTTATACTACATATGCTGCTTTATCCTGTGGTCTCTATTCATAAAAGTATTTTGTCTGCTTAATGACACAGATGTCCTTGAGTTAAAACTGTAGCAATGCACACGCTTTCTTCAGGGTGACCGAGAGCAGGGACTCCCAAGCATATCCTGCAGAACTTTAACAAGAGCTTGGAAAAGCACTCTGTAAATCTTCACCATCTCAAATCACAGTGCAGACACATTTTGCTGCCTACTTCCTAGCATGATGTCCCAATCCCTATTTGACCCTCCCTGAATACAGTTTTGAAAACTCTGCTTCAGGCTTGGTTCCATAATACAAGGAAGACATTCTGAAATTGAAACTCTTTGTACAAAATTTGCGCAGTGAATTGAGTTAACGAATCAAGAGCAGAGAGGAAAAATTGTGGTGCCACTGTATCTGGTGGCAGTGGAACCCCCCACATTCAGCCCCCTCCATAAACAAGCCAAGAAACAACATGACTTGCAGAAAACCCATTTATCCTGTGACGATTGAACTCTTTTTAAACAGAAACAAGTCTGCAGGTTTACAGAAGAGAGAGTTCCTGATTTCATTTTGCCAGGGCAATATCTGCTGTGGGTCTCTCAGAAGAGCAGTCACACTGGTATCATTTGCCAGACACTCCCTGCCACTCCTGATAGAGAAGATATGGCATCCATTGATAAACTTGTCTGCTTTCTCTTTCTCTTAATGCTCTGCTACCATTCTTTTCTTTTTCCTGCTTTCATGCCATTTGCAGTGAAAATATTTCATGGAAAAGAGTTTGAAGACATGGAGGAAAAATCATGAAAGCAACTGGAATCATTTGTTACCCACAACAATTTCTTTAATCCGGGATAATGAGCTTGCGTACGAGCTTGTAAATGAGCTTTACACATCCCATTGTTTTATTCGTGTCCTGAAGTTATTATTGTGTGCTTCAAAGACTTACATAATTTCTGTGTGGCATTTCGTCTAGCACTGATAAACGACCACAAGGAAGGGAGCATACTAAATAAATTTATGAGATCTCATGTTTGTAAGATTTTATGCTGTTACTGTGTGATTGTAGGATTTATCAGATTTCTTACTACTTCTGACAGTCTAGAGAGCAATCAATAAAGCATCTACAGATGTGATTTGTTATTTTGTTATTTTATGTATTAACTAATTATATGGAGACTAAGCAATCATCAAAATAGTATACAAATAATTATTTTTCATCACCAAGAAGTACCCCTGTGATGCAGGGGAACTCAGTCACCAAGAACATGTTAAAGACTGAGCTGCCGAGGTTGCTGTTGCCTGATTGAGAAGGCTGTTCACAACTCAGTTCATTTCACTCACTGACACAGAGCACACTCCCCACAGGTAACTGAGGGTAGTGGTCTAATGAAAAGCTTTTAACTAGATTTTTCACCCAGAAGCCATACTGTGAGATTTCAGTCTAATGTGCAGTGTTAATGCAGCCTCTTAAGAATGTTGCAGGACAAAAAAAATTACAAATATTCCCTTTTATTTTCATTCTAAATATCTCAAAGAGGTTTTATGAATGTGGATGAAGATGCTTCATTATGCAAACCCCGCCCCCCCCCAATCCCTCCCATTTTCTAAGCAGGAAGGATGGATGCAAAGGGAGACTAAAAGCATAACAGCACTTTTTTCAGTGCAGAGCACTGAGAAAATTATAAGAAAATTGTGTACTGGAATCAGAGCAAAGGGCTGAGCATGTCTGACTTCCCTGAAAAACTACATTTAAATCAATGCACCAAGAAAACCTAAACAAGAGGTTTAGGTCTCAGAAATACTACATTCCTACAGTTTTCATAACAGGTATTCAAGGACAGAAAAATAAAAAACATGTATGCCTTTCTGGGCTCGAGCTGAGCCCTTAAAGACTCAGACTTGAAATAAAAACTCAGAGGAAAACAGGATTCCCGATTTCTGCTGGTCATATTTCACACCACTGTCTGATTTTTCTCTAGCCAATGTATCTTTTGGAAGGGAACCCCCCAAAATCTTTACATTTTGAAAGGACATGAACTACAGTCAAACTTGTTAAATTCAGTTTTTACCACATCATGAGTTGCCATTGTAATGTCAAGTTCTGAGGATCATTTAGAGCTGAGCACTCATATGGCTGAGGATGGATTTTTTGTCTGCTGCTCCTGATCACCCAGATCTCACATGCTGTATTAAAAATAACCTTTCAGGACCATGATTTTGCTAGGACTGGAATATTGCTGCAGAAACAACATTGACCCAAATTGTCCATTTATTGCTGAGGCCAAAGACAACACAATTCAAATGTAGTATCAGTGCTATCATACCTGTAATAAGAAATAAAATTAAATAAAATCCTTTCAAAGTGAGGAAAAATATTTAGAGAATGAAAGAAAGCATAAATACCCCAGTAAAACATGTAAGCTGGCTGAAAAGTACAAATGCTTTGTTGAAAGTTAAAGTGCAATTGGCTCACTAATACACAGTGAATGGGGACAGAGAGTCTGTTCCAGAGGGCAGTTCAAATACCTTATGAAGAGTTTCTTACAAGGAGCCACATCTACATACAAATATCCTTCTCACAGCCATCCTTGAATGAACACTAGTCTGCAAGTCATAGTCGTGTAATGCACAATCTTGAGAGCAGAAACAAAGTTGTCACAAAGACGTCAAAAATGAAAGACAAGCAGTTCTTCCACACAGGAGACAGACTCCAATCATGTTGTACAGGTAGCACAACTCTATTTCGACCCTAGCTACTGAGAGACATCATCTGTCATTTAACATCTCCTTTCCTACTTTAGTTCCTACATTAAACCTGAGTGTCTTTAATCCAAGCAGGGCTGTATTTTGGGCCTTATCTTTAACTGCTCCTTGCAGGCCTAGCAGTGGTACAACTGGCACACATTTGTGAGGCAACACCTTTGCTGAGGGCGATGCCTCCTGAACACTGCTCACCTGCACCCACACCGGGACTTCTGACTAAGAGATGATTAATACCTGTAAAAAGAGATAGGCTTCCACTTGAATGTAACAGGGGCTTAAAAGCAAACACTTAAGGGCAATGACTACAGGAGGGTAACCACCTGTATCAGTGCACATTAGCCAGCTTATTGCACAACCCTAAATCAGGGGAGATAACACTTTACCCAGGAAACCAATGAGATGTAAAGATGTGGGAAATTAATGTTGATTGATTACTTTGAAGGGAGAAGAGAAATGCTCAGGATGCAAATAAGTCCAAACCTTTTTGGCCTTGCATCACTTCCTTTGGCAGCATTCCTGTTCCTCCTGTACCCTTTGCTATGGAGTAGCTCTGGTTCAGACTGATTCCAATTCAGCTTTCTCAGAAAATTCAGTGTTTCTATTTGTTGTATGTCTCAGTTGATTGCCAAGCCTCTCTTTCCAGATACAGTTTGAAATTCAAGTAAGAAAAAGTATCAAGATTGTCAGAAACAGAGCCATGCAGACTATCCCACTGCAAAAAGGACAAGTAATTTGGGTGACTCACTTACTGTTATGGTCATTGGTTTGATTCTGGCTCTGAGGACACCAGTGTGCCAGAAATGCCAGACCTTCTGAGGATGTAAAGTCTAATCTCTCGGTCGGTTCCCTATTATTGGAAATACCACTTAGAACTCTGATTATTTTCAGAAAAATATCTGGTATCTCAGGTTTTGCTTGACCACTTTCCTATTTACTCTGAAAGAGTTAAAATGCCATAATTTCACCATACGCTGCTAGGCTTGAAAATATTTGCTTTTGAGATGACTATGGATTTTCCATATGGCAACAAGAACAAATCCATCTTCTACCTCTGCTTGCAAGGCCATACGTACAGCTGTCTTTGTAAAGGTGTAAATAATAAAGGTTTAGGTAATAAAGCAGCAGAAATATTTCCAATCAGAAGTCTCATTGTGTCCCTTATATGAGATGACAGATTTATTTTTTTGTATATGGCTATATCTAATTATATACTTATATTAATTTGTAAAACCAATTCAGAAGAATTAATAATTCAGCATCCTTTTAGATGAGACAAGCTATAGAGAGGGTTGTTAGAACAACTTAAAAGATAAGGCTTTGGGAAAAAAGAAAAACCTAAAACATTCAAAATGAAGGGGTTTGAAGTGAAGCCTTGTTCTGTACTTGAACCATATTTCCCAGTTTCCCTCCTCCTTCCTACTAGACTGAGGTTCAACAACCTCATCTCAGCCATATCATTAAACTCCCTTACTTCCTTCATCTCTGGTCAGGCAATGGTTACCCCATATACACCACCACGTTCTCTGCAGGGAACATGGGGTGCAAGGCCACCATCACTAGCCAGTTATTTTTAGACAGAAGCTTAAATCTACCTCTTTGGTGACACAAACAAGTTGAATGTCATAGTGTTGAAGCCACTGCCTGCACTCTTCTCATGGGGAAAGGTCAAAATGGTAGTAAATTCTACTCCAAGAAAATTTGTTCCTGCTGTGCTGGTTTTGGGAACACGGACAAGCTGGTGGGGAGGCCTAGTTCACATTACTCTGAATTTGGAATATGGAAATTAGTATGCAATCATGTGAAGCAAAACAGAAAGTCTCAGCGTCCTTCAAAGGCAAAAAGGCTTTTCTCAAGCAGAAAAAGCTCTTCAGCTTTAAGGAGAATAGACCTACTTCACTGAGATAATACAGGAAATAAGCAATTACTTCTTAAGAGAAACTTAGTATTAAGAAATTACTTATTATTTCCCAGATATTACACTTTTAAATTACATTTTCTACTATTTTTTTCCAAAAATATTCCATTTATAGCTTGCAAAATGAGAAACTTTAAAAAGGAGATACAAGTATAGGAAATTACATGGAACTTTAACAAGATATAAAAGAGCTATTGTAACCACTGCAACAAATGTGTAAAAGTGTTCAAAGACCACAGAAACGGGCTTGTTATATGTACAGTGATAAATTACGTGTCTTGTAAGCTGAAGCTTCTGTCTGAGAGAAACGCGTGCCACTGTTTCATGTAAGAAATAGTGGTTTTGTAAAGAGATAAATTTGTCTTTGGGCTTTCTCCTATCACATGAAAAATGATCACATGGGGCAAAGTGCTGATGTAATATAAAGCAATTTTGCTGCTTCAAATTATTTCAGAAAACTTTGAAGCTTTAATTTTGTATTAAAGGCTGCAGTCAAGATCAAGTATGGTCAATCCACACAATTCTAATTTTGTGTTATATTAAGTATTATAATGATACATAAAGCTGATGTGCTCACTATATTGAGTAGCGGTTTTACAAAAGGCAGCTCTGTGCCCCAGATTATTTGAATGACAACAGGATTACAGCCACAGACCTCGGATCAGGAAGAAAGACTCACGCGTAATTCCAAAGTCATTGGCCTTGTTCTTGTTTGATTATGCCTCAACTGGACCCAGCAGCACACTGGCATGAAAATGTCTCTGCTTCCTGAGACAATAGGTTCAAAATTTGTCATTCTTAAGACTGCATTTAAGTGTAGGTGTAAAAAAACACAACAGTGAGGTGTACCTGGCAAACCCAGGATATGAGTCAATATTGTCTTCCTACGTAGTAATTACATGAAAGGGGAAAAAAAGAAAGGGTAACAAAAAGCAGCAGAAACATATTCCCTTAAGGCTGGGTTTTCCCTTGGTCCATAAACACTCCTATTAATCTCCCTCATCAATTAATTAGAAGAATCACAGAAAGGATTAGTGAGAAGGATCACAGTACATCAATCATCAGTGAGAGGACTATTTGTTGACTAATAATTACGTGTCTCCAAAGGCCATGGCTCAAAAGTTCTCCCTTATGGATGGATGGACTCATTCTGCTCAATTTCAAACCTACCTGAACAATTCTATCTGCGGTTCATATTTGTCTGGTCAGCCAAAACGCAAGCATGAAAGGGAAACAAAGCTGAAGAATAAGTATAGTGCAAATGTTAGGAACAACCAGCACTAATAATACCATCAGATTGAAACACAGTCCAACAACAGTCACTAAAAGGTAAGGGCAACATTTCAGTTTGTTTTTGTTTTTTTTTTTTTAATGGAGCACTGAAGGCCATTCTGTGCAATTCTAAAATATTAATATTGATATCATATGTATTTGCATGTGGGCATTACTGTTGTCTTTATGTGAGCATGTCTGGCAATGGAAATATTCAGGGCTGTGCTAGTCAACATTCCAAGATTATAGCCATTCTAGGACAAATTGGTTTTTACTTGAGCATTTTTATACATAGCATAGTATCCCTTTCAAATTTTCTGTCATATGGGAAGACACACCTTTGAATTAATTTCTAACTATCCATTCATTTATCTACCCTTCCAGGCTTTTTGTGGTAGTTTTTTCTAAAACACAGTACTAAGACCTGTCCACTCTCACTTTATCCTCATTTAGCATCCAAGGCCAATGGGTCTTATAAACTTTGAACATGTCAACAAAGCAGCAGAGATTTGCAAAAATATCAAGATTCATATGAAAACTGATATTGTTTGAGCAGATAGCAAATACCCTTGGTTGTCAATATTTTTTTTAAGGATGATAACTTCTTAGCCTTCCTCATCCCTGCTAACTGTAAGATATAAAATCTATCTCCTTTACTGCTTAAATCACACTTACATTCAGAGGTCAGGATGCCTTTCAGAAAACATCAGATTTTTAAGTACTTTCAGAATTATTAAATATTCATACATTTCTCACTCTCACTTTAGTTTAAAATGCACACTAGAAAATATTCCCTTTTTAGGCAGGATATTATCTTTTGCAATCTATTCTAATTGTAGTTACTTTTTAATCTTAACTCTAACACAAGGCACCCCAGAGTTATCTAACTTTCTTCAGACATATTCCATGATTTGGAGAAAATGTGCTTCTGGTAAAAAAGGACAATTGATGCTGTTTACTGTTGTTGTCCACCTCTGACAAATCCTACTAAATTCAATATAATATATATTGAATATAGAAAAATTTGTATATACTTATTGAACATAAACATCTCACTTATGCAAATAAAAAGCTGTGTGTGTCATGATGTGTGCTTCATGCTGATTCATCTTGAGCTTCATTTGACTTCATGTCATGGATGGTGACTTTGTATATGCACCAGCAGGGTCTTTTACCATTTTATAGCTGGCTTTGGAGATTACTCTGGCACTTACGTTTCAAATTTGTGCATTGAAACTCACTATAGAATCCTGGAATCCTTTTTCTGAGAAGAATTAAATTTCTACATTAAGCAATGTACATTGTTCCATATCAACTGTAGTAATCACATGTATAAAGCTAATACCAGCAGAAGTCCTTCCATGGACAAAGTCTGCTCAATAAAAGAGGAAAAAAAAATTGGGTTTTTTGCAGCGAAATGTCAGACAAGCTGGGTCACTTCTTATGCTCCAGATAGTAGTAATCAGGAAACCAGTAGAGATTAAATAAAAAATATATTCAGTGACTCCACATGGTCTACAGTCACCTCTAGTCTTAAGGGGAATTTTCTTATGACAGTCATGTACCTAACAACAGCACATCAATGTAATAAATGTTAAGTCAGTTGAAGCAGGGACACCTTGTTACTTTTCACCTTTAAAAACACCCTGCAGATGCCTTGCTTGCACCTGCAAGATAAATCTGTAAGATAAATTTATCTGTAAGATAAATTTAATCTTACAGAATGGGCAGATAATAGAAGCAGGTGGAAGCTTAGTGAATTAATAATAATAATTTTATGAAAGATGTAGAAATCAAAACAGGTATCTGCAATGGAAAGCCACAATGATTAGCAGCTCAAAGCAGGCTTAAAACTGGAACTGAGCAATATATGTTAACTGCAGCATACACACTTTTAAAATAAATAAATAGACCAATCTAGCTGGTATCTATAAGTAGAAGATCTTTTAGAACACTTTTTTGTTTAGTAGTCCAGATATTCAACCCTAGGGTAACTCACTGTGTTAATTGCTGTTCAAGCATGTGTGTCAATCACTCTGCAGCAGAAGAAACCCCACCTTGTCTCCTACAGCCCCTCCAAGAACGTGGTACTTTCCAAATTTCTGCCAAAGGCAGGATCTTGAAGTATTAATAGCAAGAAAAATCAGCCTTGAGTATGTCACCGCCTCTAAAGTGTTTTTCTCCTGCTGCAGGGTGAAAGGAGAAGTATCCATACCAAGATTATTGTATAGCTAGCACAAAGAGCCATGTGAGAGGGAAGATGAATAAAACAAAAAAGAAAGAAAAGCAGTAGTTGACTTTTGCCTTGCAGCCATACAGTTAAAACCAGATGGGACTTTCATTAGAAGGATCTTGACAAGGTGTACTGGAAAAGGAGAGAGCCAACTACAGCAGAAGCTTTGCTTCCTCCACTGTTAAGGCTACAAAATGTTTGATTACTTGCAGGTGATAGCTTAATTCATGGCCTGCTGATAAGAGTATGAAAAAATAAGGCAGAGCCTTATATAGCAGTACAAACAGAAAAAAATTTCAAAAATATTCAATTCATTCATAGTATGACGTTTGTGCAACAGACAGTACAAACTGCAGTTTAATTGTAGATTTTAACTTGGCTCCACAAAGAAAATTCAGGTGTAGCCTGTGGTCAGCATTAGGAGGAACCAGAAAATACATGCACCTCTTTAGTATGAAGAGTCTCCTGGTTAACAGTGTCTCCACTGATGTATTTTGATAGAAGCTTATCACTCACTGATCAATGTCAGAAGCTCCACAGTGATACAACTGCTTTTTATCAGATTGTTGACATAAGAAGAAATGTTTTATTTGGCCACTCAAGTAAGTTTCTGAAAAATACATGGTAAAATATTTGTTCTGTTCTCTAAGCCATTTAGAGCAAAACAACATCGTGTTTTGGGATGGCAGAGGAATGATAAATGTTAGTAATTTAGTACACTAAACTGTATGACTGTGTCTCTGAAACATGCTTTCAGTCAGATGTTCATAAAAGCAAGCATTTGAAAGGCCCCTTCTGTATAGAAGAGCACTTCTGATGGCACAAAAAGTCCTTGCAAACTCAGACAGTGTTCACACATGATAGCTGACTTTTTTTTTTGCAAGTGAACAACACTGGTTTAAGAGACTGTTTCAGAAAAAAATACCCACTGGATGTTTCCTCAAAAAGTGAGCATTTCTCAGATGAAGCGCTTTCTTCAGAAGATTGGATTGCCCTTATATCTGCTATAGGCCTTCTGAGGAAAAAAAACACCTTACAACTCCATGCTAATGGTAAAAAACTCCGGAAGTACAGATTAATTATGAGGTAATATCTGGTAGCAATTATTGTTTTCAGAAGAAATGTAAAAGCACTGACAACCTGTTGCTCCCTATTGTGTTTCCTCTGAAGCTGCAGTGCCTAAAAGACTTGGGAAAGGATTTTTCTATAAAAGACCTCTCAGGTATAATCACCAAGTCCTCTATAAATCCATTTCTGCTTTTTGCTTTAAAGGGATTTAAAGCACAGGACACAGTTAAAGGGAGTTTTCACAACGTTAATTTGCAGTTACTGTAAGGTCCTTTTCTGTGTTCAGAGAGGTGCTAAAGAATTTTGTTGTAGAGAGAAGTAAACCTACATGCAACTAAAATAAGGACAAAACTTTTTAAAAGCTGAAAATGAATCAAATTTAATACGATTTCCAGGGCAATTTCAGAGATTTAGACAAACTACCCTTAATGAAAAAGACCACACTGAATGGTTTATTTTCAGCGCAAGTGTATCTAGACAGCTTTTAAAATCTCTGTCTGCTGTATTTGGAAAATTGCTACCAAACCCTTTTGTTAGATGCTGCATAAAGGAATTTACTACTGAAAATTATTAGTGAGACTACAAGCTACAGCAAACAGCAAAGACAGCCTTAGAATTGATCTATTAATGTCTGTTTACAGTGTAGGTCTTGTGTAATTTCTACAGAACATACCTACAATATTGCACTGACTCTGCAATACTCAAAACATTCATTGACATGCAGGGTAAATTCTAGCCACAAGTAAAAGAAATGTATAACACAGGAATCACTGATCTCAATACAGATTGGGATAACATTCACTTCTTTGACATCCTTGGATTCATTAAATAAACAAAAATGTGCCTAAGAGATACTGCATGTCTAGATGGATTTATGTAAGGTATTTCTTTTGTTTTAATTTCATTCAGTTTGACCTTATAAAATATTATGCATCTTCTGTTTGTCCTATGCATTCTTTTGTCCTTCAAAAATTGTTAAGGACTGAAGTTGTTCAATATCCATCCAAGAAGCAGTTACTATCTTTCAGCTCTGGAAACTGTTTCATGGACTGTGCAATTAAAGCTTTCCCCAAGTATACATAATAAGCTGTTAATAAACAAGACATGGTGATGAGGACTGCCGTTCTGTGGAGTATATTTTTCTTTTCAACTGGTGTTTAAAATGTATGCGTTTTCACCAAGACACACAAATGTCAGATCATAGGAAAAATATTTGGAATAAACTGTGGGCCTGATCCTAATTTAGAAATCTGTTGAATTTCATTGAGCATGACAGCAAATGAACTGCAAATAAAAGCTGCCGTATCGAAGTTCCTCAAGACAAAGCCTTCAGCTGGAAGTGTCCACTCAGCTGAGTTGAGTGACAAAACAAGCCATCCAAACTGAAACAGGTCTTTCAGAGAAAAATAAAAGGAAGGATTGAGTTATCATCAGTGTAACTCCTTCTTGCATCATTTGTATTAGTAAGAAAATGCATGACTGTTTCATGGGTGGAAAGAAAATCATCCACCTCCTTCAAATAGTTTAAAATCACTTTAAAAGTGTAGCTGCAGCACCTAAAATATATAGAAAATACTTTTATAGTTTGAATGAGAATATTCTTTAACATTCATTGACAGCTCAAAAGACTCTATAAATAATTATAGGGTAAAAATGCAGGACTTGATCTGCTTCTCCAATGCTGACATCTTTAAGACATTCTTGATAACATCCTTAAGAACATTTCCTATGGGATATGATATTAACAATAACTTTAAATCTCAGATAAGCTTGCCTCTAGAGAAAGCAGCAAATGCCCAAGTTGATAGCCAGTTATTAAATGCAAAATGTTAATTTAATTATTATAAAAGGCAAACACATCAACAGATGTGCAGATAAATATTTTTCCAGAAGATTCTAAGCATAAAGTTAACAAATTAAAATAATCATGACTAAACAAAATTTTTCTCGTAGGTGCCATAAAAGAAAGAGTGACTATGTTCTTCAATAGAATTTAAAAGACTTTGAACCATATTTGTTACCCATAAGACAAAAAAAATATAATCTGCATCATAAAATAAAAATAGCAGCAACTTAGGCAAAGGCAAGAACTACACCATGTTTTCAGTAATAAGAAAGTGTGTCTGTGCCCAATACATGACACTAACCTCATAGGTATTTTTATCACTCAGTCTACACAATGCAAAAGTGAAGACTTAAATAAGTTACGATAGAGAATCTGGTCTTTCTACTAATTGTCATATTTTACAGAAGATAAGAGTCGAAATGAGAGCGGGGCAACTGACACTTGAATAACCACTGAGTATGCATTTAAAGTATTCCACAGGAAAGTGGAATATTCCCCAGAAGCACAGAACACTTGGTTTATTACCTCTAATTGTGTCTGATGGTTCAGCATCACCAGAAGAAAGACAGTGAACTTTTTTTTTAGCTAACCGTCAGAAAGCGCTGACTACAAAGAGCAGTAAAAATAGTAAATGAGGCAACACCATTCCTCCACACAGACAATTTCAAGAGCAGAACCATACTTTTAAGAACACAAACCATGGAGGCAGGCACCAGCTGAAGTCACCTAGAGGACTCGGCTGCATGTGCTCTTCAGAGGTGCGAGTGACAGTTTGTCTATGTGGGAACTTATTACAAAATGATGTAGCATGCAATCTGCACACATTGAATCCTTCCCCTAACCAGTTTACGCCATGCTGGGTCCCAGAAAAGTTGAGCTCAGCCCACCATTACAGTGGGCTTACAACGGGAAACTGATTGATGCCCCCCATGAGCAGCTAGTGGGGAAAAACTGTTCCACAGAAAGTCACGAGACTCCTGACCTGGTTTAGTCTAATTTGCAGTCTCCAAGGAAAGGACTGAAGAAGCCAGGTGCCTTTCTGACACACTTTTTCTCCACTTCCATCACTGACTCTCCAAGTGGCAGGAATGGCCAGAAAACACAATAAGAGTAACCAAAGGAGCATTTGTCAAGTCTGTAGGTCTCCAAAACTACACAACTAACTTTTTCTTACCTTCTGCTTTATATAGGAAGTTGCAAGTCTTGAAATAATTGAAGAAATAAATATTCAAAATTCAGTATCAGGCATCAGCTATTTATTACAATTTCTGATCCACTCACACCGGACATCTGCTTATCACTGCATGTTGTTAATATATTACAATAAATTGTGAATTTATTGTTTTAATTTATTTTCTCTAACTGGTAACCCATCACACCTTAAGTGCCACTGATAGTAGAAAACTGTGTTTACTTTTCATTTGGATCTCAAATTAAAGGAGACCATGGGACAATTTCAAGATAAAACTGTGCAAATATATAAGTGATTGAAAGTTTACAGTGCGATTTTAAGATAAGGACAAGACACTCAGAGAGGCATTCCTGAGTATTTAGTAATTTCAACTAAAAGAGGATCTCTATCATGAACGAAGGAAATATTATATATGATTAGTATCATAGCTAGTGGTTGTTTTAAAATGCAAGAAAGTTAGGTAAGACAGAAAAATCAGGCTATTGCAAACAGAGAACACATCCCAGGAATTATGAGAAATTACTGAGATAATGTGAAGTGTACAATGTATATTAATGCTGGTTTTCACGCTTCCATGTAATACTTCTGGCTCCTTTTTTTGAGATAACTTATTATACATTGTACAGACTTGCTCATGAAAAAAATTGATGTGGTCTTTCAAACAGACTTTTCTCTACAATTTAGTAGAAAGAAACCCAGAGGTTTCTTTGTTACACACATGTATATACATATATGTACAGAAGTAGGATACACAAGTTAAACAATGCTCACGATGAATGTTTCTCTAATTGGTCCTGAACAATTACTAAAGCAAGAATGGAAACTAAAGCCACAGTACTTCTCCAAAGAAAATTCTCAGTATTTTCATTCTGTTTATTTAAGAGAAATATGAGACTTGACAAGGGCTCCTTTAATCTGTACTTAAATTAATGGTGGTCACTGGTGACAAATACATCAAATGCAGTCAGACTGCAGGGTTTTCTAAAGGGTCTCACAAATCATGAGTATCTTAATCAAGGATACTTTGGCTTCTAATGGTGAGACACATTGTGTAAGGAACAAGCCAGATACTCCCATTTTTTCCGATATTTACAAATAAAAATGATTCCAAAAGGAAAGAGTATGTTTACCACAATTATCTATCATATTCCAATGATCTGTGAAGTGCAGCTAATAAATTCTCAAAACTTACTATGAAACAAATGTGAAAAAAAATATTTTCTGGCTTATAAAATGCTTACCTAAGTGTGTCCAACATACTCATATTTGAGATTGATGTTGACTGCTATTGAAACAGTTTCTTTATTATAGTTTTAGAATGACACACACTTTTGTGTCAGTCCTGGGCCAATGTTTGAATCTGTTCCCAAAAGCTGGCTGATGTTTATGCACCAGACCTTCATCAAACGTGTACCTTTGGAACAGACTACACAGTAAATGTAGTAAATGTATTTTTGCATTTCTTCCATACTGAAATTGAGAATCCAATATAATGTTGTACAACAACAACAAGATGTCCCAAAAGAGTTTTTCAGAATAAAGCAATACCTCAATCAGTAGATAGAAATCTCAGATTTTGTTAAGACTACAGGTTAAGAAAGAGGATACACTTTACCCTAAATGTCAGTGATGCCAGAACAATTCTCCTATGACAGATGTTTCTGCTCTCCTCAGGCCCCTACAATGCTTTAAAACCCAAACCAAAACCCCTCGAAAATAGGATGTGGGACACTAGTGATTATTTCCACCATCATACTTGGGAGTGGTTACAATCCTGTAGATGTAATCTCTCCATTCAGCGATACAACTCTATAAATGTTTGTTTTGGCACTCACCTGTGGCAGCCACAGTGATAATGAAACACTGAATATTTTCTCCCATGATGGGTGTGGGCATCTATGAGTAGATCCCTGTCAAAAGAGATTGCAAAATACTATTTTCTGTCTTTTAGAGTCACATTGAAGATCATGCGAAAGTGGTAGGATTTTCAATAAGTTTCACTGTAAAATTTAAATCTGGTAAATTGCATTAGGACTTAATTCTGCTTGATGGGTGTTACCACTATGGGAGAAGTAGCTGCCTTAAAGTTAAGGCAGCATTTTCAGGAGCAGTCAGCTAGTTTGAGGCTATTCTATCTACATAGAATTACACTTCAGTCTGTCAGAGGAAACAAGATAACCAGTCAGGTCAATAGTGTAAATCCTCCTTAGATTAGGCTCTAGGTCAGGTCTCAGAAGCCATATTACTCTGTTTACCACTGTTACCTCCAGCTAAGTGGTTCCATCTCTCAGAGTGAGTGTCAAAAGGTCCACAGAGATAGCTCTATGTCTAACTGGTTCTGAAATTTGCTCATTCAATGCCACATGGAGGATCTTTGCAACTCATTTTAATGCAGTTTCAGCCTCTCCACATCCTCCAAAGGAGACCAAGAACAGTTTTGGACAGTTGGACAGTGTTTGTGCATCCACATCCCTTAAAATATTTGCATACCAGTGGTAGCAGTGGTTGCAGCAGACTGCAAACCCTCCACTCCACTGGCTGAATAAACATTCATGCAGTGGCCTGCACTGCACTCAGTGCTGCAACTCTGCCAGCAGCATCCATTTGCAATAGCTTGCTCAGGTTTGTCTGTAGAAATGACCACAGTGTAAACATGCCCATCAGTCCTTCTAAAAAGTCCACTTTCACCAGACTAAGTGACGAGCTCAATCAAGCTCAAACCAAGTTGCATACTGATGCATAAGACAACTGTGTCTATTGCAAGCTAGGCAGCTCTCCTAAGGACACTGGTTCTAGCTGTGTTCTGCATGCATATGCACTTAAAGTTCAGGCCCTGCCTTTCTATTCTAGACTTCTAAAACCAGACCTAGCTCAATATTACTGAAACTGCTACTGACAGTTTTTCAAACAACTGCTTCTTTTAAGACTTTACAGAATTATCTAAACAGATTCAACACCTGTATTGCCTTATAAATGCAGTTCTCCTTTCCCCAAAAAGTTATATATTTGAAATCAAAAAACTTCCTTCACATATAACAGTGAAAGCTTACCCTCTATAATGAAGAAAAACCCCACCACTTATTCTGGTAATTTATATTGCCTTATTTTTGTGTTTTCTTAAAGCCTCTATATATGTGACCAGCTACGTGTATGTCTGTAGTTCAATTAAATTGTCTGTTAAAACAATACAATTTTGAGATACATTATCGATAAAAGGAACCCTTGATTAGCATGAATAGACACAGCAGCACTAGCTCTGTTCTTCAGCATGCCAATACAGAATATTAAACAATACAGACATTAAAAAAGGCATTTTATATGAAAGAATTCCTTTTATGTCTACTTATCTCATTAGTGATTTATTATAGCCATACTATAGGATCTCACACCACCCTTTATTTCAAAAGTCTTTCTAGGCTAAACAGCTCTGTGCCATGCACAGCAAAGTTATAGAAAGCCCCTGGACTGATACTCTAGGCCTTTCTGCATTCACATCTCTCCTTTCAAGTCCCATCTTAGAATTTAAATGTATGACTGAACTGGTGTAGAGTAAGAAACTCCACAGTGTTTGGCAAAATCCTAACTCTTCTAAAAGACAGAATAAATGCACAGAAAATGTATCAGAACTAGCAAGTAAGGGTCTACCACTCCAGATGCCAAAGATTTTAGGACAAGAAGCAGAAGCAAAAGGAAGAAGAGGGTTTCTGTTCTGTGAAAATAAATGAAAAAAATATGAACTTGCTTTCTGATTTCTTGCTTTCTTAAGTATCATACTTTTAATATTGTGCCCCTATTGAGGATTAGAAAGTGAAAACAGGAAGAAATAGAATTCTCTGACTCTCCAAGCAGCAAAAGGGTTTCATCCAACGTCTGTTCTGTTGTGCACACCCAATTTTGATAAATTATCAGGAAGTCTATGAGTAAACACCAGCAGCTAGCAAAGCTGATTGAGCATCACCACGGCTGAAGTCTTTGAGGTTACTCCAGGGGCAAATATGGTCATAGGGCTGATTCTGCCACCTCAGACTGCCATGTCTGCACAGCAAACTGCAAAGTGAGCTTCCTCAGCCTTTTCAAGAAACCTCAGGTTTGGCTGCACAGCCCTTAAGCTGTTCCCAGACGTGGTTTTTCCTGTTTCTGCACAAACAGAAAACTCTAATGGTTGGAGACATCTGTTATGACGCCCTCCTCAAAGGAGGGAAACCTGAGATCAGGTCATTAATGCCCAGGAATCATGAACAAATATGATGAACTCCTTAGAAACAATAATAAAATTTTTAAAACCCCAGTTCCAAACATCCAAATTAAACCTGATTCTATGAGATCTGCAACCTCATTTCAGTCAGTATCACTCACAAGTTTTCATTAAATACATGAATTTTTATTAAAAATGCAAGAGATAAGGTAGAAGACAATCACATAAAAATTCCTAGCTATAAGAAGAAAATTTTAAAGAGGTTAAAGAAAAGGGAAATTCTACCTCAGAAATGCAATCCTAACTGCCCTGGTTTTATTATTGTTATTAAGGTTTGTTTTTGTGGGTTTTTTTGTTTGTTTTGTTGTTGTTTTTTTTTTTTTAATACCTCTTGACAATACAACAATAATACATTAGGTCAAAAGTATTCTGAATGAGATGCAATAGTCTGAGCTCTCAAACAGTACCAACACCCCACAGAAAAAGTAAAGGAATAATCCTAAAGCAGTGCAAATGAGGTAAAGTGATCTGACACAACACTCCTGCCTGAAGAAAATTATTCTACCATATTTTAAAAAGTCATAATTTTATTCCATGGAGTTTTGAGAGCTTTGCCTCTCTGATCCTTTGCAGTGTTGCTAAATCAAGAACAAAAATTATGTGTGTGTGTGTATATACATATATATATATACATTTCATACATATTACGTAATATGTACTCGTACATGTTATATAATTTACAGACATATGGAGATGCCCTTGCAACTAACCCTGTTCATTCATGTACACCACATTTTGCCACTGACAAAAAAGGAACTGTTCAGATGTCATAGTGCGAAGCACTCACTCTTTTTTTCTTTTTTCATTCTTATAGGCAAGCCTGTAAATAGTTGGAAGTGAATATAATTTTCTCAGTCAAACAAGTTCTTTATTCTTTTCTTGTTTCTTTATGCAATGTTCACAATACACAAGATAATAAGTTGTTTCAAAAGATAAAAAAATTAGTTCTTTAAAAATAAACCCCACAGCAAATTATCCAGGAAAATCTCCAATCACATAGAAAGTTTTCTTCCTTCCATTTCTGCCTGACAGATTTTGCCTGAGAACAGATGTCTAGATGCTGAACAGTTTATTATTGACATATAAGCCTGGGACATCACAGAGCTTCTGTGTTTCCTTCATTAAGGGCCAATAAAAGATGCCTCAGTCATTTGGAAATTATCATTCCTTAATCATTGATCAATAGCAATAATAATAAAAAAAATCTTGTGGCAAAAAAGGGCACCTTAACATTTACTGAAATCATGTCTTATAAATAGTCATTAATTAATTCCAGAAAGCCTAATCCACATTCAATTAAATTCAACTCGTGTATTGGCTTTATATGATGACAAGAGCCTACAGTAAAATCCCTCTCCCCTACACCAGAGGAATTGTGTATCAGAACCACTGTCTCACTGCTGTTAAATTATTTGCCTCTTACAGGGTGGTGTTGTCCAAAACGTGTGTTTTAGCTACTCCTCAAAAGCTCTGAGGAGAGATTCTGATTAGAAACTTCATATATCTCAACATGTTTTATCAGATGCAATACTTGTATTAGATAATTTAGACTAAACTTTCAAAAGCACCCTAATAAATGGAGTGTGCAAGTGTATAATAATTAAATAAGACAGATAAATTTAGCACATTCCAACTGCATACAAAATGAGGATTTTGGTTATTGTAGCAACTGGTCTTCAAATATCCACCTCTGTATGAATTTATTTCAGTCATAGAGAGTAAATACAATTTCTGAATACATTCTCATTGGATGTTTTCAGTTTGCACAACTTTCCCACACAACAGTAAAGACCTTAGCTTCATTATGAGTGGCTAGTACCTGACCAGACAAAGAAAATACTCATCAAAATACAAGAAATAAATTGTCATCTTAAAGCAAGAGTTCAAGGAAACAGATGTAAGCTTAAAAACAATTAGGTAGAACTATACAAGCACTCCATGGAAAGTTCAGGGATGAAAAAGTTAGCACTCTGAATCTATCAGAGGTAACAACAACAGAGAATCCCAGACAGCACACACCCTGTCCTATCACAAGTTACTCAAACACAACAGAAAGGCAACGAAGTTTTTCTTCCATAGTATCTCGCCTGCTTCCCTACAACCCACAAAGCACAGAGGTTAATGCAACCCTGTTTGTTACCTCATTGGTATCCCCTCACACTGCTGCTTTGAGGACAGAGCTGGGGGAAAGTACCAACACTGACAGCTGTACAAACCATGGGGATCCCCAGAAGCGAGCATGGTTTCACCCACGGGCAAACATTTCCCAGTTCCAACAGCTCTGCTACCTTTCTGCTCCTTTCTCTCTACAACATGTGGATCCCATATAAGACAAGATCCATCATTCCAGCAGATCAGTAGCAGCTGTGCTGTAAAGCCTGTATCTCTTCATTTTTTTCTGATTTCACATGTCTCCTGTAACACTATCTGAATAAAGCCCCCAAGGACAGACACCCATGACATCCAAAGAAAGATGAACAGTTCTTAGCCTGTCAGACACTTGCTGTGCAGGTTTGGAGGGAAAAAGAGACCAATAAAGCATGGATACTGTGCTCAGACCTTTGCAAGCAGACAAAGCCCAACATAAGCAAAGATGATCTAGTCAAAGAAACAGGTGAATCTTGCCTTATATCCTCCTAGGAAGTCTTTTCCTGAGTAAAAGTGAATAGGAATTTCCAAATCAGTGGTGCTGACGGGCTGACAAAATCCAAGCAGTTAAACCAGTGTAAGACTTGGCTTGTTAAACCAAGCAGTAAGACTTGGCTGAAACTCTAGCATCCTTTTTTTCCTCAAATCAGGTAATTCCTGTATTACAGTTTTCCCAACACTAAAAGGGTTCCTCTAAAACTGCCTCTGTGTGTCTGTAACCCACACAACTATGTCGTTCCAATTAAGGGGCATGGCTTCTAACCTTCAGTTTCAGTGCCCTACAATACCAAGAACCATTGACCTATCAGTGTTACTCAGTTGTAACTCTTTATCCTCTTGCTCTTCTTCAGTGGTCATCAAGTGCAGGTACAAGTTCACAGTAGCTGTGAAAGGCACACTCTGGCTCACCCCACCATGAAACTTCTGTCCCCTAAGACAGCAGCTCTCTTGGGATCTCTGTTTTAATGTAGAAAACAATAGGCCTTTTTATGACAGCGTATGTTCTCACACAAATTACCTTGATCTGATCCCAAGCCTTCTCCCCAGTAAAACGAGGCCATAATACCTACCTACCTAATGTAATTTATCTAGCACTTTGTAGGTGAAAAATACTAAAGTTCTAAGGCTAATACAGGGGGATGAGAAATCCTGTTCCTTCATATTCTGGGCACTGGAGCTTATAGCAACTTAATTTTTCAAAACAGCAGAAAGCTAATACCAGAATTTTACAGAGACATGGATAATGAAAACATATTTGGATGAATCTGTTTGAGTATCAGCCCAATACTTCACTTTGATAACTATTCATGTCAAGCCCATATGAACAGATATTTACAAACATATCTTTAATTTATGCTATCTTCCATGTATCTTTCTTTCATGATAAAATGTGCTGTAATATATATATATTCTACAAGTAAATCACCAAGAATTTGTCAAACTGTGGTCTGAAAAAAAAGGAGAAAGCAGAGAGATGGAGTGTACTTCATATTAACTAAGCTTGTGGAAAGGGCAACCCACAAGTTCCTCATCACTGAAGTGTGTAAGGAAGCAAATATATAGCCTAGTCTTGATTGTGGGAGAATTTCCTATGTAGCGGTCAACCTCAAATACACTGTTACAGATTTGACACGTCTGCAGTATCTCATAATGCTTCTGTAGGAGTACAATAAAGTACGTATTTATGAGGGGTTTAAACTCTTAATGAAGAATCAGCTAGTAGTTGTGAAGTCAAAACTACTGCTTTTCACCTCACTGCAGGCTGGCAGGAGGTGCAATTCACAGTCTCATTGTTTTAATATTGTTCACTGATAGATTTAGCCAACTGGTCACTGAGAGGTAGCTGAGATCTGCTATTCATGCCTTTGTCTTACAGGTGAATTAATTAATTTCACAATGTCTCTTTTACCAAGAAATGAAAGACAAAAGAGTATCAGAAAGCCACAGCTAAACAAATACTCTACCAAAACAGCCTGTACTGGGTTCAGCAGCACTTTCATGGTCTTTGCTTGCATCTTCTATTTTTCCTGATAAAAGCTGTGAGTGTGCAAGCACACACTTTCTCTTGAACTCACTTTTTGGCCTGTTTGCAGCCTCTGTGGTCTGTGTGAAGGTAGTGGGGAGTGAGATGTGTTGGAGCAAAGGAGTAGGGCAGGTAAGCTGGCAGACAGGGATAGCTCATGCCATTTCACTCAGATCACTCAAAAACACTACTACTGCCTCAAATTGGACTAGCATTGCCACAGAACTCAGGGTTTCTCATACAGATTTGAGATTTTGCATTTTAATAATGTTCTGTATATACTGCATTTTTTATCACTTACCATTCTTCCCAATAAACAGAAAAAAGGGAGATACTAGAAAAAAAATTTATTCCCATAAAACAGGAATCCTACACCTTTTTCCTAACCCAAGGCTTTTAAAAATCTTAAGCCTGTGTTCTTTTCCCTCTCCGAATTCAAGGGGTTAGCTTAAAAGAGCTCACACAAGATGAAAGCAACACTGCCTTCATTATGAAAAAAGTTCTTAGTAATTTTTAGTTTCCAGATTCTACTGCTATTTAAATCCTTTAATATAGTAGCACAGCTGGCTAGAAATGTGGTAGAATTTTCAGATCAAAAGAAGACACATTCTCTTGAAAAACAGAAGTAAGAATCCAAACCAATAAGAATTTTTGATTCTCTGATAAAACTAAGCAATTGTTCCAGACAAAGAGAAAATTTAAGGAAAATATAATCATAATATATTTTTAATATTATCTATAACTTAATACTGTATTTTCTATCAAATTTGAAGGGGAAGTCAGTCCTAACCATACCGAATAAAACTGGGAGAGATAGTAGTGTCATGGCATTCCTGAACTACTTAAAAGCTTTCTCTACTATTCTGGACTGGCTTCTCTCTTTCAAGGAAGACATAAAAAAGTCAGAGTAAAAATTCATTTTGTATAATATGTTGGTAAAAGAACTAGTTACACATTGCCAGAAAAGCAACTGAAGAAATTTTTCTACTTCCTCTATGTTTGCCTTCCTCATGGCTCAAAAACTAGAATACACAAATTCTGAGTGAGGTCCTTACCTCTTCTCTCACATTGCAAAGTTGATGGGAAGAGCCAGAACTGTGTAAAACCCGTGTTTTGCCTAAGAAGCAGTGGCTTCCCCTTCACCATCTCAGATCCCGATGCACACACAGGAGGCAGCATGCAGAGAACCCAGGGGAAGAACTGTAATTTACAATGCCATCCCCTTCACTGCATTCACCAGCCAGAAGTTTCCAAACTTGACCAGGGAAGTTTTCTGACTTTGAAGGAGGTCATCATACAGGGAATGCCACTATCGGACCTGAGCAGTCCCCTTCTCACAAGCTGCTCTTTGTTTCTGGCTAGTGATGACTGTAAGGTCTTTCTGTAGTTCCCTGACCAGTCACACCCTGACTCATTACAGTACTTTACCGAGCCCTGATTCTTACCTGCACAAGACATGTAGTGGGTGACTTTACAAAGAACAGTTTGCTTCAGTGGTTGTGCCTTGAGTAAAAAATGATACATGGATGTGAAATAGTGGCACTAATACATGCTCAGCAAATCGAGAGAATGGAATTTAGGTTTTAGAGCTTTAACTTTCAACAGAAAAAGGCAACAGGAACTATGTACAGTATTTCAAGCCCCACAATGTATATCAAAATAAAAGCTTCTGCGAGTGGATTTGCAGGTGCTTCTCAAATTAATGTGGTTTGGACCATTCCATCTTTAAACATTAGGTGGGCATACATGCCCTTCATATTATTGACATTTCTTGAAGTTGTATTAGGGTTTTCAGCATAAGAATTCAGTTACCCTTTTAGTATATTCATAGAATCATAGGATGTAAAGGGGTTGGAATGGAGCTTNGCCTCCCTGGGCAACCCCTTCAGGTGTCTCACCACCTCACAGTAAATAATGTCTTTCTAATTTTTCCCTTATCTCAATTTCTCTTTTTTTTCTTTCCCATTTCATCTGCAATTTTAAGTAGTCTGAAAGCTTTCAGGCTTTGACTAGATGGGGAGAAAGAATCAACAGAACAGAGCATAGTTTTAGTTTGAGATTTCATTTAGGATATATCTTAAAATTATTTGAAAGGTGAGAAAGCTGTGCTGTCATGAGTTTCTGAAAAAAAATCCAGGCAAAAAAAAAATAAAGCACTCCTGGTCAAATCCAGGGGGGGAAAAAGGTACTCCTGGTCAACAGAAATATCAGAAAAAATATTTTAAAAATTAGCTGATGATCTTCAGTCTTAAGCTGAGCCAAGGGAAATATAGGCTGGATACTAGGAAAAAGTTTTTTTATGGAAAGAGTGATAAAGTACTGGAATGGTCTGCCTGGGGAGGTGGTGGACTCACCATCCCTGGATGTGTTTAGAAAAAGACTGGATGTGGCACTCAGTGACATGGTTTAATCGAGGTGTTAGGGCATGGGTCAGACTCAATGACCCTGGAGGTCTCTTCCAACCTTGTGATTCTGTGATTCTGCGCTTCTGTGATTCTATGATTCTGTGATTCTGTGATCAGAAAGCCTGCTCAACCCATGTGAATGTTGTCTATGCCATGAAAAACACCTGAGCAACAGCTCCCACCACCAGAAATAAACTGAGCTGTAATGCACGAGCACAGGCAGAAAGGGATTTGACATGTGCTGGGACCTTCAAACCTTGCTTGGTTGTGCAGTAAATTGGTGAGTAAATATATGCCTTTATAGCATATATTGCTTTCCTCTCTCATCAAGATGAAGGTGATTAAAACTGACATAATTTTGCAGCTGGTAAAAAAATCTACAGCCAATTTTACAATGCAAAAGCAAGTAACTAATGGCTATCTCAAGTCAGCAAACTTTCTCCTGAAAGACCATTGAGCCATCTCTTACAGAAGGCATTAAGGAAAAACAGTCCACATGTGCATAACTGAAAATCCTCTTAGCTAGGCACCTGAAGATTTTATCTCACTAGTTGCTCTGTCAGTTTTGTGGGTTTACAATTGCCTTCTTTTAATTTCAAAAGAATGTTTCAAATTGCTGTGAGAACACTGCATAAAAGAACATGGCGCTAAGCAATTAACAGAGCACAGAAGGAAATACTGAAAATTACTCTATACAAAGATTTTGATAAGACTACAAACCAGAACAGGAATAAAGAAAATATTTGCCTAATCACTGCTTTATAAAAAATGTATTGGAAGTAAACATAGCTAAATGTAGAAATTAGCACAATTGTTAATTGGAAGCATGCTTCTCTATGGTGCATGCCTATGCACTTTTTTGGAACAAAAGTTCAGAGTTGACTATCTCATACGGAAATGTTATTTTAAAGGTCCCATTTAAAATGTGTTTTTAGCTTTTCTGTATTGCAGCTTCTAGCATGAACTCAGATTGTCAGTAAAACAGGACTGGAGAGAAATCCTGAGGGTTCACCTCCCGTGAGTAACAGGATACAAAACCCATCCATCGTCCTGCTCTGCTACAACGTTCTCTACCTCAATTCCCAACCAACCCAATGGATTACTTTAAAAATTCTATCTAACCTTCACTTTACTTTCAATCTTGCATTTTGCTGCTGCTTTTCAGCCACAAGGAATTGGGTCCAGACATCTGACTGTGTCTCCAAACTGTATACTCAGGTCGAATAAGCAACATTTTCTCTATGCATTCAAAATATAAGACATTTGATTCAAAAAAATTTTAAAAAATAAGATGTGGTTGTCCAACTACCATAAGAACTGCAGAAAGTATCAGGTGGCGTTGACACTCTGTGTATGCTATGATATCTTGCTGATTGCTCTAAAACGAACAGAAAGTGGCAAAACCACCGAACACTCGACTTTGAAAGGCTGGTGTTTGAGATGTATGGTTTTGAAATGGCAGACAGTTTTCTCTGCGTCCAGACCTACACACCGCCTAGGTGAACAGTCTGTAAACCCACACCAGGAGATCAGCTCTCCCCTCTCGCCGGCTGCTGCGGCGACAGGGTGCAATCCCAGAGACCCCAGCGCCCGCTGCCGCGTTTTTGCCGGGC
>VYXD01013297.1:86820-115218 GCA_013397195.1 Hylia prasina | reverse complement strand
GAGCGGGACAGCCGAGCCGCAGCTCTCCCGGCTCTCCGGTCCGGCGCTGCAGGTGCGGACGGAGTCGCGCTGCGGAGCCGCGGGTGCCGGATGTGCTGGCGCGGGTCGACCCTGGTGGTCCCCTGTGGGAGCCGGGGACTGGGCGGAGCCCGAAGCGGCCGGGACGAGCTTGGTTTGGAGGATGGGGAGCGCGGTGTCTCCGAGAGCCCCTCGCCAGACCCGTGGCCGCAGGACGCGCACGGAGGTTAAGGTGTCCCGCAGCCCCCGGAGTGGGCGCGGGCCGGCACCAGGCCGTGCCTCGGAACCGGCGTCTGCGGCGGGGCGCAGGTACGTGGAGAGGAACGCGGATCTCGCAGGCCCGCCGGCGGCACTCGGCGGCGCTCTGCTCCCTCCCGCAGGCGTCCCCGGACGAGAGGGTGGTTCTGCTTGTCGGCCGGGAAGTCGAAGTCCTGAAAGTCACTTTACTGTTAAAACAGTAGTTCCGCTAACGCGAAACGGGTATCGTGTTAGCTGGAATGTGTTTAAGGAGTGAACGGTAAGGACCAAAGAATAATTTTCTCTCACGCAAATAAGGGGGAAAGGGACAACGCCCCCGGCAGACCCCTGCCGTGGTGTTCAGGTGTGGCGTAAGGTAAATGTGTTTGCAGCACAGCTACCGCGTCTTGGTAAGACGTACTGTTTGATTACATACGTTGTTCTGTTTAGCCCTTTGCAGTTGTCTGAAATATCTCTTCCTGCAGATCCTGTCAAACATGCTGTTTTTTACTCGCACTAGTGGCTCCTCCACAATATTTAACTGGATCCTTTCATTCCTATGGCAGGAGTTGAGCCATAGTACAGAAATATTTTCTGAAGTCCGTGCTCTCACTGAGCAAAATCTTGTAAACAATACATCTTAAATTTTTTGCTTCTTTTTTTGTCTCTGAGCGACTTCAGTAGTTTTTGTTAGTTGGTTGGGTTTTTGCAAGCTAGTAATTATTCTGTGCTAGCGAGTTTGAGACATTTATGATACAGACTGCTACTGACACCGTCATCTTTAATTCAGCAACAAGGTGTCAGAGACTATGGACTTGCAGCCCATGGCTTACTGGAATCTCTTGATTTTAGTTTTTTGTATTTAAAAGGAACCGTTGAGCGCAGTGAGGTTACACTGCAAGTCAAATATCTCTTTGGCACTGCTTCAGTTTATGCCCCCTTAATTTAGTTTTTTCAGAAAACATCTTTATATTGTAGAACTAGGACAAAAGTATTTACCCTGCACATGTATTCAGAGACACATAAAGAGGGGATTTGTTTATAGATTATTTCAAGATAGAATTTATACCATGAGAAGTAAAATACCCTCTTAACTAATCTATAAAAAGATTTGTGTAACTTTTAACACTGAGATGAGTCTGAGTCATGTGTGGTAGGGTTGGTTAAAAGCAGGAGAAAAAAATCATCCTTCTACACCACTTGAGTAGCCCAAGTCTATGCTGAACAGTCATAAACTTTATTTTATTCGGTGGCGTTTGACATCTGGACTCTATAACAAGTGTCACAGTTGTGTGTAGCCATTCTTTTTTAATGCTTCCTGCATCTGTTCTGGGGGGAAGTAAAGTTAGATTGGCAGTTATAATTAGCCCAGTATGTGATTGAATTCTCGATGTAAATAAAACTTTTCTTCATACAGAATGAGTTTTAAACCTTTAAAATCAAGACAAGAATTTTCCTATTGAGTGACACAAGGTAAGTGTTGTTTTCAAGGTAGCAGACTACTCCTAGTAGGCAATAGCATGACAGTATATAGAGAAAGAAATCTTGTAAGTAGATTGTAAGAAAGAAATCTTTCTTGTAAGAAAGAAATCTGTGTAGCTGTAAAGGCTGATTACTAATGCATTAGCCCTATGAATGACCTCAAATTTTGGACTTCGTGCAAGTAGTGGTGGCAGCAGGTTTATGCCCTTTTTTTTTTATTTTTTTAAAGCAAATAGGCTGCTTTAAATATTTGCAGAACACTCTGCAGTTATGGAGGAATTTCTATCCTGGAAATAGAATCGGGATTTTTGCTTTGAGGTGATGTGTGTCACTGTCTTGGGATGCCTGGGAGAAGAACAAGCCAGTATCGTCCCTAGCTACAGGACGAGGCCCCCTCCCAGCTTAGTTTTGAATGGTCCCTTATCTTGAAGTTTCTCTTTCTTTTTGTGTGACCAAGTTATTCCAAGAAATGAAGCAAACTGTCCTCTTTGGAGACTTGCTATAACTCTGAAATCTCAGATATGGGAATGACATTTGTTCTACTATGTGCAGTTATTTGGTTGGTTTTTATGTCTTAGTGCAAGAGTATTGCATGAAGGAGCTGTGAACAGAAGGAGAAAGTACTAGCAGGAAGTGAAGAAATTATGAGTAAAAAATAAATCCGTGTCTAAATTCTAATTGTGGTCTTAGCTAGTGATTCTTTGTGTTATTTCTGTTCATTTCAGTGACCCATGTAGCTGTTGTGTCTCCTCAGGAAACAGCTAGTTAAGTCACACTATTTCTCCTTAAAAATCAATAGGGAGGACAGTCTGGTTCTGTCCAGAAAAAGAAGGCAGAGTGTTCCCTCACATGGCATGAGAAGTAACATGTCTAGAGAGTGGGAAGAATTACAGGATGTCAGAATTGAGGAATTCAAGCAGTTTTATTCTTGGCAGTTCAAAACCCACAATAAAAGTAAAGTTCAGTGAAGAATAATACTGGGAATTTGGTTGTTCTTTTAGTAGGTCGGGATCAGAAGAGAAAGGAATTTGCCTCTACAGTATAGGTGAACTTAAGTTTGGGCTGAGTTCAGAATAGCCCTGGCTGTCTCTTCTGTGTCTTGGTTTTCCCTCTCTTGTTGGGAAGTTGGCAGTTGGCAGATGAACAGATGCTATGAGACCTTTCCATCAGAGGAAAGGTTAGTGGTAGGAGGAATGTCTTTATGGGAATGAGTTTAACTTTATAAGTTTGAGAATAGGGCAGATGAATTAGTTCTTAAATTTGACATTTGTTTTAAAGAGAGACCTGTTGCTAAATGATAGGATAGTACCATCCTACTGTACAGTCTGTAGATCACCCTTCTCTGGATTTCATCGTTTGCTGTCTGTTTTCAATGTTAGTAGATGTGTTGGTACAAATTTTACAGTAGTGTTAGCCATTGTCTTTTAAAAGGAGTTGTCTTTCTGTTTTGACCAAAAAAAAAAAGTCAATTTGTAGCAACATCCATTTTGTCTACTCATATACAGGCTTAGAATGCATGTCCATGGATCCAGGGCATCAACGAAGCGAGTCTGTGACACCAGTGTTGGTGTTTCCTATAAAGGGCTTCTGACCTTCACAAGTTGTACATTTCTTTTCTTNGGTTTTGAAATGGCAGACAGTTTTCTCTGCGTCCAGACCTACACACCGCCTAGGTGAACAGTCTGTAAACCCACACCAGGAGATCAGCTCTCCCCTCTCGCCGGCTGCTGCGGCGACAGGGTGCAATCCCAGAGACCCCAGCGCCCGCTGCCGCGTTTTTGCCGGGCTGGCGGTCCCGAGCGATCGGCGGGCAGGACCGCACCGAGTTGGCCCCGCCGGGGCCTGCCGGCAGCTTCGGGGCCAAGGGGCGGGTCTGCGGCNTTTTTTTTTTTTTTTGGCCACAACAGAGAAATGTAATTTCTTTTAAAAGACTAACTTTATTGTAAAATTGGTACCAACACAACTACTAAACTTGAAAGCAGACAGCAAAAGACAAAATCCAGAGGAGGAAGATTTACTGACTGTTTTTTGCTTAGTAGAGTCCCATCTTCATTTAGTGAAATAANCGGGCTCGGCTGCCCCGCGGAGCCCGTGCTAGCCCCGGGTCTCGGCGCGCCGCGCACGGGGGTAACACCTGGGGCGCGGCGCAGGAGCGCAGGGCAAACACCGCACCCGCGGGCCGGGCCGCGCCGGGAGCAGGTCNTCTCTCTCTCTCTTTTTTTAAAATACCTTTCACCTCATTTATTTTATCAGGTTTTGACTTTATTTAATTTTATCTATTGTGGACCAAAGACCATTTCTTAAAATTTTTCTTAAGTGTGCCTTTAATTCAAGTGTTATGTGTGATTTCTGAGTGTCTCATAACAAACTAATGAAATTTCACAAAACCTGCCAGACTTGGGTAAATAGTAGGGTAAATACAGTCAGATGCATGTTCTGGATATCCCATTTCAGTCTGATATCCTTTTGGTGACTATTTCTGCAGCCTAGCAGGGAACTTCTCATCACACCTGTTGTTCTGTCTTCATGTATTTCATCCTGGTTATTCAGAAAACAAAGTGCTAACAACTAGTAGGCATTTGTAAAAACTTTGGAAGAACTCCAATACCTGCTTTGCATAGGAAATATAGGCTTAAGAAGGAATTCAGTTTTCTAGGAGGTCTTTCAGCAAAATAACTCTTTTAATTTCTCCCACCCCTATTCTTAATTCACGTATCTCCTGTAATGTCTGCAACAAGCGCTGGAAAGTCTGTCCTTTCATGTACTGCAATTACTGATTTCCCAGACCATAGTCTTTTGAATTGACAGTACGAGGTAGAGAATTCTAAAAACTTGTGAGAAGAAAACCTTTCGAGCATATACCTACTAAATATTGTTAATATGAAATCAAATTTCTTTAAGATAGTCAGCGAAATAAAAAACTACATTTGTGTTTAGCAGTAAATAATTATCTGTTGATATTTAATCTGGTAGGGTTCTATGCACCAGTAATTTCCACAGACTTGGTTAGCAGAATTAGCCCTGACATTCAGAGAAATTGAGCCAGTTCTTCCTGCAGCAAATACAAGAAGCAGTTGTCCTTGCAAATAGTATTCACAAATTTTTAAGATAACCAGGAGATGAAAATTAGAGGCTAAAACATATAAGATTTTTGAAACAGAGCAAATGAGCAGTGAACTATTATGCTCTGAATGCATTTTAAAGTTTCTTTAAAATTAGTATTAAAAAAGAAAAAAAATCAAGCTTGTAAGGCTGGAGTCCAGTTTCAATATTTGTACTATTTTAAATAGCTACAACATTATTTGCTACTAGTAAGAGGCCTTTTTTTCCTTGAATGCATGACTTTTACACAAAAGATGTGTTTAGAAATCTGTTGACAGAGACCTTGTGGCCACAAAATCTTGATTTAATAAACTAATATGGTTTGGGGGGGTGGCAAAAAAGGTATTTCTTCCTTTTACTGTGTACATGTGCAAAACCCACTTCAATACATGTTAAAATTAATGAGCAAATTTCAATCCATTGCAGTTTTTTAATATAAAATCTATATAATAGATTTACTCTTTTATAAAGTATATTTTCTATATCTTGTATAGATATACTCTTTTATAAGTGTTATTCTTTTATCTTAGAATTTAAGAATTCAAATAATGGTAACTCATTTAATTATTAAAAAAACAACAACAGCAACAAACCCACCAAAACTGGTGAAAGACTTAAGTCAATATGTTTTCTGCAGATTTTCCCAAGTTAAAAGATAAAGTAGCTTCATATAAGCAATAAAGCATCATGGGATTATTTTCAAAATCCACTTAGAGGTTAGCTTGCCTGGCAGTAGCTGTGTAGATGTTCTCCAATCCACTACTGGTTTAGGGGAATCTTTCTGTTACTGGGTGCAACAAATAATGTGATTCATTTTTCTGGCTAAATCAGTCATGCTCAGATATTGGAGAACACTTACTGAGCATAAAAGTCTTCTCATGTTTATAAACAGGACAGGAAAAAAAAAATACTTTTTCTCTGTGACTGTGTTGGTCTTGATGTGTTGTCCCTCAGAGATCAGTTCAGCAGATCTTCTCCAGGGATGACTGTCCAAGGAATCCTCCATCAGAAGCGACCAGCCACTCTTGAGTCTTTGGTAGTGATGCCTGTTGTATCCTTTGATTGGATTCAATATGTTCAATAACACCAGCCACACCACTTGCAGACCCCAGAAACCTATTCTCTAGAGGCTGTTGGGTGTAACCAGTTGTACAGAGGGATGTGTTCTTTAACCTGTTCTGCACGAGGAAGAGTAATTAACATGTGCTATCCACATAACTTTTATTGGCTAATCATGGTGAACCCATCCTTTTTCCTATGATTCTTCTTCAGAATTGCCAATCTACTACCTTTTAAAACTCCACATAAAAACAAACAAACAACTCCCCCAGAAAATACAAGAAAATGCAAAGTTCTGTCAACAATTTCTGTGTCCCCAGCATTTCATCACTGATGCACCTTAACTTCCAATAACAAGTTGTATCTTTACCACCAGTGTCAGCAGTGTAGCTCATGGCATGAAGGGGAAGAGAGGCAGCACTGTAGGAGACATTAGACAGCTTTCTGTGCAGTGAACTGAAAATGTCTGAACCCAACAATGAAATTCAAAACTTTCTTGGTTTGGCCTGAAGCAGGATTAAACCACACTTAAAAGTCAGAAATCCAGATCAACCCTGGTTAATTTGCAAATTTCTTTCCAATAAAGATGTTCTTGACACAGTAGGGAGCTTTACTTAATCAGTATTTCTTAGACCTACTTAGGAACATGCTGCTCACAGCAAGTTATTTTAAGAACATTTTAAATTGCGTGAACACATTTGCAAGACACCTGCCCCTGTAAGAAGTTACCCAGGAATAGTAATTAACACCTTGCTTTAAAGTGCAACGGAGAATTTCAGATAGATGGGGTCAGGAACAGTGAAATGAAACAGAAAATAGCACACAACACTTGATTAAGTAGACAATTTTTAAAAATGGGCTTTTGCAAAATCTTGAGAGAATAATGATGTGTTTTCAACTCTCCAACTCCTTTTAAGAGAGATTCTATACCAACTTTTTATTAATTTGTAACCAGATGTAGTTGTGGAAGTCGTAGCCTGTAAACTAGTAATTTGTTGTGACAACTGTAGCAGACAACAGACAACAGTTTGTGGGTAACAAACATTATTTCCCTAATGTTATGGCTAATATGAACTAATCATAATGCAAAGGTATGGATGGATATTATATACCCCTCTGAGGACTATAGTGCAGTAATTTGCCTTACAAATAATGAGCTTTCCTATGTTGAGGAATCAGTGTCTGGTTTCTACACTGAGTGGAAAAAATAGGCTGAATAATTGTGGCTGTGGGCTGCAGAGCAATTTATACTTCATGTGGTTGTGATTTATTTTTCTAGACTTAATGGTTCATTTGGGAGACTGGGCAGGAACAGCAGGTCAGTAACTAATGCCACTATATGCCTGCCACTATGTCCTTTATATCTGCCTTTCCCTGCAGTCCAAGTGAAATACACAGGGTAGAAATAACAAGAGACTTAAAGAATCTTAACAACACTTACTGTGTTCCATGGCTTTTGGCTCCATACATCCTTTGTTAGTTACCATGACCTGTTGATGAGAGAGAGGGTTTGTTACATATTTCTTACATATTTGTTCAGACCCAGCTGTGGCCTTAGGTCAGCATGTCACCTAAATACAATTTTACGCACCAAAGACATTGACACTACCACTCCCGTTACCATTCAGCATGTGCATCCCACACCATCACATACAAAGTGGGGATCTCCTGTTAGCAGTAGTAAAAAAGTTATTTGCGTGAACAGGACAATGTGGGCAACACTTCCGTGTTGCTGTGGCACGTTTGAGTTTTTTGATTGTGCCTTGAGATTCACTTCTCCTGATCTGTTTGGACAAATAAAGGAAGTAAAACCTAGGCTGTTTCTTTGCCAATAGAGAATATACAAATATTAGTTGGCTTACATTTTCACAAAATGGCATTGACCTTAGTTGTTCCACTTGAAAGTGTTATATGTCATTTATATCAACCTTTGCTCCAACTCAAGGATGATAATCTTTGATCAAACAATGCGTTCAGGTGCTATCCATTACATCCCCTTTACTGTGGATGTATGTAGTAGCAGTATACAAGATACTCCTGAAAAAAATCACATCCATTATTTTAATTATTAAAATGCTGTTAGAATTAAGTCTTCCAGGGACAAAGCTAAATTTACTGTAAGCAGATAGAATCCCCTGTTCTTATGTAAAGATTGCAGAATTTCCCATCATCACTGATGTCTATTCTAGCAAATTTTTTAAGTGTTTTTTTTTTTTTTGCATTTGGCTACATATTAGCTAACTGACCTCGTCAATTGTCATTGGAGAAAGAGAACTGTTGAGGGCACCTGAATTAATTTATTTTTTTTTAATGGCAACCTATTGTTTCTCATGGCATACTAATGCTTCATGGAGCATGTTTAAAAGGACAGAGTTCTTTTTAATGGAGACTGGAAATGCTATCAACCTCACTCTGGTTTCATTCACATTCTGATTTCCAAACACAAGCATTAGTTTATCTGTGCTTCCACCAAGTCAGTGGCAAAATCCCATTTACTCAGAAGACTGAACTCTCTGCTGTTAATTAATTTTGATTTGTGGAGTTTTTACTTCTAGTAAGGATGAGAGGTGTTACATGTTACACCTATTTGGAATCCAGATACAGGGTTGAGAAATCTCGGGAACCCATATTCCAAACTTCTTTTTAAGTTTTTTAATCTTAAAGATAGGCAAGAAGTTTAATGTAGTTGTGACAAGCGCCGTTATCAGATTTACTGATGTCAGTCATTGTTCTGTTTGAATTTAAAAGATTACTGGCTTGATTTTTTGAAAAATATGCTTACTCTCTTGCTTAGTCATGTGACTTACTTTACGTATCTCATGCAAGTTTGGATTCAGTTTTGAATAACAGATATGATGCCTTTCTAGCTAATCAAAACTAAATCTCTGAAAGTGTAGTATCACTTTCAACTTTTACAAATTGACATAATGAGCAGAGGTTTAGCTAAGTTGAAGAGTTAGCTGAGGAAATGTATCCACCACCTGCAGTGAAGTTTAAAACCTGGGGCTTTAGTCCAGTTAATTTTTTAATACAGGGGCTGATATTAAAATCACAGGAATTTCTTTCAGAAATAAGAACTACAGGAGTATTGGTGGATCTGTAGCATCAGATATCATGGCAAGTTTTATGCATTACTATCTGGTTTTATCTGATTCCATTTGAATTGTTTTTGTTTCCATATAACTCATAAACAACAGGATTTGAAGTTGTTATTCATACAGACTTCACCGTTGGAACATGCAAAGTGTATTGCTTAATTCAGATATTGATAAAATGTGTATTTTATTTATATCTACATAAACATGAATGTAAGTGAAGGAAATTAAACTGAAGCTACATTGTCTTTGAACATACTCACAGGCCAGAACTTTTTGAAAGTGAATTGTTAGACTCAGAGACCTGCATAAGGGTCCGAGCTTTTCCATTATCAGGTGAAGGCAGGGGTAGTAGTGGGTCAAGGCTCAGTGATGTGTAGTCAAATACTGAGACAAACCCATTTAATCACACACCCCAGTTCCTTGGCAGTGGGGCCACCTTAAGATTGCTGAGTGTATTCCAGAGATTTGGAATTCAGCTAAATCTGAGAAACTAGGCCTCCACAGGATTATAAATTCTGGATCTTCCCAATAATCTTCTATTTTGAAACTCCACTTTCTTTCAGCATCCAGAGAAAGACAGCTAATGCATCATTCCTCAAAATACACAGTCTGTCCTATGTGTCTATTATTCCCACAGCCAACTGCAAAAAAATTAGATTCTTTTAAAGGACAAAAACCCCAGTTTAAAGAAGATTAGTTCAGTGATTGAAGTAATATCCAATGCAGAGATAAAAGGAGCTCACAGGCTAATTTTATTTAAACCAATTTTAAGTTTTTTTCACCTTGAGCCTAAACATCATAATTTATGAAGCTAGATGAGGATCAGTCATACCTTAGATAACTTCAATATGGAGTTACAAAGGTTCACAAAAGTTTGCACAACCATTTTTAAAAAAATGTTTTAAATGCCAAAGCAACACTTGCCAAAAAAAAAAAGGAAAAAAAAAAAAAACAACCAGCATGTGTATACCCAATAGGCTCAATCAAAAACCCACAGAAATTAACTGGAATCCCTTTACAAGGGTGTGTCTTTTGAGACCATGCAGGAAAATTTATGTGCATTAGGCTGTGACATAATCTCATAGGTTTTAGAAACAAGGGAGGGAAGAAAATTTTTTTCTAATTTAACTAGAAGAAAGCCCATGGAAAACTTAGTATGGAAGAATCCTTCAATTGAAGGAAGAGGAGAGTTCTATTCAGTTAAATGCTGTTAGAATGAATAATAGTTTATACTGTAATAAGTGAATAAATATTTCTGAATTAATAATTTATCAAATTCCCCATGGTCAAGTAATTTGGTGTGAGGGAGGAATACATGTGAGCCTTTATAAAAGAAATATTATGAGGTTTTCCTCAATGAGTATTTCAAGCAGCTGTATGTTTTTCTATTTTCAGCTGCTGCTTCTCTATTGTTGGTACATTCCCAGCTGAAAATTGACATGGAAACTAGGATTGCAGAGTCTTCTAGAAAGAAGATTTGCCTGCTCCTTGCTTACATCTCCTTCCTGGTGCAGAATGCTTTCAGAATTTCAGAAGTCTACCAAATGTTCTTTGGGAACCCAGTCTGTAGGAGAGTTGACATGTCTTTGGCCTTAGTCTGCCTACAGTTTGGAGTCCCTCCTGGTTGTTCACCAGTCCTGTGGGATTAAGAGTGTTACTCCTCAGCAGAGTTGTGCATGCATGTGTTGGGTTGGTCTCCTTGAAGTATTTCTTTCCTTCAAAAATGTGCTTATTCTGCATTTAATGGGAGAAAATACTTTAGCCAGTGCAATAAATGAAAATTAATTAAAATGCAATTAAGTCAAATTATGACAGACTCTTATCTTTTAAAAATTCAGGCTATTATTCTGAGGAAATTAGGTATAGTCTCTCTATAATTAGTGAAAAAATATATTGAAACGGATCGTGCATGTCAGAGGCTGCCAAAAGATTTGGTTTAAAAACAAAGATCCTTGAGGGAATGTCCCAAGCTCCGAGTTTTATGAAGCTTCAGAATTTGTTTGTAGATCTTTACATTACCAGGTCTGCATAATTACAGGGATTAAACTATGCCCGTAAGGCTGCCTGTTTTCTCCTGGTGCTTTCCCTCACACATACTCTGCTACTGCTAATGCCAATGCAGCTTCTGGTTCTGATAGTAGGAGTCCTATAATACAAGAAGCTCCAGGCAGCTGCCAATGCTTTGAATACTGGTTGTCTAAACCTGCTCTGAGCAGGTCTATACACAATAAGCAGGTAGTGCTGGGGGTTGGAAGGTAACTTTGCATTCTCTACTGCAAGGTTCACCCCAGTGAATCAGCATCAATTATCATTGTTTCTCCCTTCCTTTCTTCTTCCCAAAAGCTTAACCTCCATTGTCTACGTGTAGTTTTCCCTTTGTTTCAAGATTCTTTTAAAGCTACAGCTTTGCTTCAGTGAGATGCTGATTCTGTGTCTGATTCAAGCACTTTTCATAGAATCACAGAATCATGGAATGGGTTGGGTTGGGAACGCATTCATTAGTTCCAACCCCTCTGTCATAGGCAGGGGCACCTTCCACTAGACCAGGTTGCTCAGAGCTCCATCCAGCCTGGCACTGAACACTTCCAGGGATGGGGCGGCCACAGACTCTCTGCGCAACCTGTGCCTCACTACTCTCACAGTGAAGAACTTCTACATGATAGCTAATCTGAATCTTCCTCCTTTCAACTTAAAGCCATTACCCCTTCCCCTATCACTGCATATCCTCGTCAAAAGTCCCTCTCCAGCACCTGAAAGGTACTGGAAGGCTGCTATAAGGTCTCCCCAGAACAGCATTCTCTCCAAGCTGAACAATCCCAGCTCTCTCAGTTGTGTTCATAGGAGAGGTGCTCCAGCCCTTTAATATTTCTGGTGCTCCTCTGGACTCTCTCCAGCAGATCCACATAGTTTTTATGTTGGGGGCCACAGAACTGAACACAGTAATCCTGATGGGGTCTCACCAAACCAAAGTAGAGGGGTGAAGTCCCTTCCCTTGCCCTGCTGGCCACGCTGCTTTTGATGCAGCCCAGGACATGCTTGGATTTCTAGGCCATGAGCACCCATTGACAGATCATGTCCAGCCTCTTGTACATCAACAGCCCCAAGTGCTTCTCTCCAGGTCTGCTCTCATTCCATCTGCTGCCCAGCCAGGACCTGTGCTTGGGATTGCCCTGACCCAGGTAGAGGACCTTGCACTTGGCCTTTTTGTCCTTCATGGAGTTTGAACAGCCCCNCTTCATGGAGTTTGCACAGCCCCACCTCTCCAGCCTGATCAGGCCCCTCTGGATGGCATCCCTGCTCTGCAGCACATGGATTGCCCCACACAGCTTGGTGTCTGTGGCAATCCTGCTGAGGGTGCCCTCGATCCCACTGTACATGTTGTTGACAAATCTTGAACAGCAACAGTGCCAGTACTGACCCCTGAGGGACAGCACTTGTCACTGGTCTCCCTTCAGACACTGACCACAGATCTCTGACTGCAACCATCCAGTTCCTTATAAACTGAGTGGTCCATCCATCAAATCAATGCCTCTCTAACTTAGAGACAAGAATACCATGTATGACAATGTCAAATGCTTTGTGTAAGTTCAGGCAGATAGTGTCTGTTGCCCTTCCCTTGTCTACCACTGCTGTAACCCCACTGTAGAAGGCCACCAAATTTGTCACTCACAGTTTGTCCTTAGTGAAGCCATGTTCTTTTCCATTATTTGCCTCTTTATTTTGCACAATATCCAGGAGAATGTATTTCACAATCTTGCCTGACACAGAGGTGAGACTGTCTGGCCTGTAGTTCACCAGGCCTTCCTTTTTTCCCCCCTTTTAAAAATGGGGGTCATGTTGTTCAATCAATGGGAATTTCTTCAGACTGTAACAACTTCTCTAACTGGATGGGCAGTAAGCCTTTCATCTGCCAGTTCCCTCAGGACATGCAGGTGCATCTCATCATGTCCCATGGACTTGTGCACCATCAGTTTCCTTAGATGGTCTGCAACCAGATCCTCTCCACAGGAACTGGTTCTTCATTCTCCCCTGTCCCTGCATTTACTTTCTGCGACTTGGCTGGAGCATTTGCAGGTAAAGACTGAAGAAAAAAAGACATTGAGTACCTCAGCCTTCTCTATGTCCTGGGTAATCAGGTCTTCTGTTTCTTTCTGAAAAGGATTCATATTTTCCTTAGTCTTCATTTTGTCTCCAATATACCTAGAGAAGCTTTTCTTGTTGCTCTTGACATCCCTTTAAATTCAGTCCAGATTTAATTCTATCAGGGAACTAGTTTTCATAAAATCATGCAATCTGTCTGCTCAGACAATCTCTCTGTACTCCCCAGAGTCTGTCTCTCCTTGTTTCCATGCTCTTTAGGCTTTCTTTTTGTGTTTGAGTTTTTCTGAGTGCTGTTTGTTCATCCATACGGGCCTCCTAGCAGTTTTGTCTGACACGATCTTTGTTGGGATCATTCCTCAGCCTGGAGGAGGTGAATCTTCAATATTAACAAGCTTTCTCTTTTCCCTCCCGGGTTTTGCCCCATGGTACCCTACTGAACAGATCCTTCAACAGCAAAATCTGCTCTCCTGAAGTCGAAGGTAGTGATCTTGCTCTGCCATTTCCTTGTGGCCTAGGGATCTTAAAGTTCACCACTTCATGGTCACTGCAGCCAAGTCTGTCCTGGAGCTTCCCATTCCACACCAGCCACTCCTTGTTGGTGAGAACAAGTTCCAGGATAGCACCTTTCCCTATAGGTTTCTCCGTCACTTGGAGAAAGAGGTTGTTATCAGTGCTTTCCAGGAACCTCCTGGGTTGCTTATGTCCAACAGCTGTTGGGATGGTTCAAGTCCCCTCTGTGGACCTGGCCTGTGAATATGAGGCTGCTCCTACCTGTCTGCAGAGGGACTCATCTGCTCAGTGCTCCTGGTCAGGCCCTTGCTACAATGTCACCTGTCCCTGCCCTGCCTTCAGCCTGGACCTGATTCCACTGGCCCTTGCAAATACCTTGAAGGACTGATGACAAAACTACCTGCCCTTCAGAATCCCTTACTCTCACAGCCAGAGCTCTGTAATCCTTCTTGATACTCTTCAGGCTTCTCCTGGCTGTGTCACTGTTGCTGTATCATGTGAAGCAACAGCTGTGTGTAATAGTCAGTGCACTGCACAAGGCTCAGTAGTCTATCAGTGACATCTCTGCTGCAACTCCCCNTTGCAAGCTTCCATTCTCCTGTGTTATTAACCCCCCCCCCCCCCTTCTCTGTGTGTTATGTTGTCTTCTGCTGTATCTCTTCCCTGCTCCTCTGTTGCAGCATGTTTGAAAATTGGGAAGAGCAGTCTGAGAGTGGGAGATACTTTAATGCATCAAATGAATAAGCCTGTAATCTGCTTGCTTTCCCCTTTCATATTCTGACCTGGCTGTACTGAAGATAAATTGTGTTCTGCTACTGAACTTTTTAACAGGGAGAACAGATGAAGTTGGCAAGTTATTTAGAAAAATGCACTATCCCACCTCTGGTTTTATCAGTTATAATTACATGCTTTTCCTTATTCAGATAATGGTTCCTTCAATAACTGGTTTGCTTTATGTGTTTGGTAGCATTTGATGTACTGCCAGATACTTAACCTGTTGGTTTTTGTGGCTCATAGGGTCTGTGGAAAAATCTACAAAATATGCAAAAGCCATTAATTATATTAGATTACATATAACTTCCTTTTTTCTTTCACAGTAAACTTCGTTTAAAATGAGCTGTGGCATCAAAGGTACTCTATCAGCAGATTGTCAGAATCTTGTGCTGCAAGCTCCTTGTGTTAGTTCTGCAAGCTCTACACATCTCTGCTTTCAGTTTCAGAGGTGGATTTGTCAAATGGGATAACTTCCAGCAGCAGCTTGTTACTGCTGCAAAGCATAGTCTTGCCTGTATTTGAACTGATTAGATTTTGGGTCATCACAGCATGCCAAATCCAGACTCTTTGGGTCAGTGGCACAGCCAGCTTTGAGATAATGCCTCCCTTGGCCTAAGTCCAGGCTAAGCTGCATTTCATACGCTGCCCTCCAAAAAAACAGTCCTTGTTAGGACAGAAGTGATTGTATGAGACATCAGATTGGCAAGTCAGAGAGCATCGGCATTAACACACCCTGATCTTGTCTGCTGACGCAGCTGTTTGATTTAAATCTTGTTTATTTTATGTCATGTCAGAGTATAAAAACCCTCTACTGATGTGAGCGCACATATACCCAAACATTCTGCAGAATATCATCCCAAATATAAGCAGTTTGCAGTTCAGAAAAAAAGTATTGGAAAAGTTGTTATCTTAAGCAAATTCAGAGGTTATTCCAAAAGTTTTAAAATAACCACACTGACTTTTAAGAGATCTGTAAGATAGTGGTAAAGAAAAGTTGTATATGAACATACAAGCTTCATACATATTTATAAACTAAATTTTGAAGGCAGAAAGAAAGCTTTAACAAACACAAAATAGGCAAGTTAATATGTTTTTTTCTGTACATCCACGAATTTTTATGAAATAAGTGTTTGAAACTTGCAATTTACTTTCCATTTTGAAGAATTTTATTTTCCATCCTGAGATACCTAAATGGAAAATTCTAATGGAATTCACTGATAAGATTCCCAAATGGTAGATTTAAGAAGTTTTCCTTAAATATAATTCCAGACAGACTCTTTGAAACGTGGTATCATTCACATGTCTTCAACTCTGCAGTTTTCTTAGAAGAGAGTAATCGGTGCAAAACAGGCTTTCCTTTGTGTGAGACAGCTCACATGCTAATTGTAATGTTAATTAAAGACACAACTGTTAACAAAGGACAACAAAAGGTGATCTCTCTTGAAGTGTGATTAAGTGCTTGGCTTCAGAATGTTTGCTATTCTATTTATGTAATATGGAAAAAAGTGCTTTTCTATCTTCACTCCCTTTTTTGGAGGGTTCTAGGTTATATATTTTGAAGTGGCTTGATCATTGATAACAAGGTAGCACCCGAGAGAGGAGGCTACAGTGTGCAACCTCAGCTTTGAAAGACTTTACTGAACCCCAGCTTCTTTGAAGATTACTTACAAAATTTTAAAATACCAGGGTGTCTGGTGACAATGAATGCACTTCTCTGATGTCAAAGATGTAACAAATGTAAACAATTTTTCCTTTGCTTTTCCCCTCATTCTTAAAAATCTGGAGGAAAAAACCCAGAAAACTACCAAAACTCCACAATGCTGATACAAACTCAAGGTATCAGGTTTGAATACAGAGTTTGGAAATGAAAATTAAAGGTACACTTGGCAACTTCCACAGCTGACAACGTCATCTGTTCGGTAAAGCATATTTGGTGTTGTGAGTGACAGACCTAGTCAATGTGTTCCAGATGGTTATCAACTGTCTTTACACTTACTAGACTCTTACATTTCAGTCCTGCCATTGTGACTGCTTTATAGAACCAGGTACATGATTAGAGAAATAAATTAAAATATCTTCCCTCCTTTGTTTAAAATAAGTGAAAACACCAATCAGCCATCAAACAGGGAAAGTGTGCAGTGTGGGCAAGGTAAATTGGAGGAGTCTGTTTCCAGTTTTGTAACGACTACCACTTTCCTCCTGAAAATCTGTCTCCCTGGCAAATCCACTGCTCCCAAAAGCACTGTCTCCAAATGTTTATGTGAATGGAAATAGGTTACAAGAAGGTGGCGCTGTGATTTCTGAGTATGAATTGAGCTGCTGATGTATTTTTATAACAGCAAATGTGCGTGTTTAAGTCTCTTCCTTTGTAATCACTTTTTTTTTTAGGTGAATCTGGGAAAACAAGAGAAACCAAACAGAAAATTAGTTTAAAATGAAGCCACTTGAGTATATGATTCCACTGCAGTGTATAAGATACAGCTCTAGATCATCCACCTTCTGTCTTGGATTTTATTGGTGTTTTGGTAAGAAAAGTCCTGAATACATTATTGCTTTGTGAAAAATAGTTAAGAAACACTGTCTCTGCTTTGCAGCTGTTATAGGCACAGAAATACATACTTGGCTTTTGTCTTGAGTTTTTTTAGATCTCTTAGCCTAAGGGGTAAAACCCACTCACATTAGGATTACTGTACACTGTACGGTGAGACTGATATTCAGATGTTTTACATAACAGTGTGAAGCTTTTACATAAATTTCGGTTTTCTATTTTAGATCCAACAAATCACACTTAAAGACGCACAATTCCCACAGACAACTTTCTGAGAAGTTCCTTTATGCAGAGCTGGAGAGGAGGCAAGATGTTGGCATAGCTGTTGACCTAAAAACCTGCTATGCCAACATATTGTCACCTTTCCTGTCTGGTTGCGGCAGAGGGAAGTTATACATTGTAATGGGCATTTGGAACAGCTTTAGACTTTATAGATAACTTGAAATGTCATTTTTCTGACCCTGCTTTCGAGTCAATGAGGCAAGTGTTTGTTAGTTACCTAGCCAAAGGGGGGACAGAATTGGACTTGAGTTTTTTTACTACTCAAGCAACAAACAGCTTAATGTCCTCTGAAAAAGTTAGTGTGGAGATGAAGAAAGGAAGGGGCTTGAGGGGGCCATCAGGGGACAGGACAAAAATTGAGTGGTTTTTCTGTCTGACCTCTACACGTTTGCAGAGAGGTTGTGAGTTGTCTGCATATTATTATTTATGTTTACATAATTTTTTCCTTTTCTGATTGTATTCTCTATCCCTGTGTATTTTTCATGTTTGTACTTTCTGTTAAGCCATCTAATAAAGGGTGTTGGGCAATGAGAATACAGTGGCAGTCATAAAAGAGCATCCCCTAATGAAATGTTGTAGCTGCATTTCACTGATCTGTTTTCAATACTAAATTAAGAAAAATAAAACAGTAACACCTAATCTACAAGGTCTCATGATTACAGTACAGGGAACCCCATGAAAAATATAAATCCAGTGTAGCAATTTCATCATTTGTGTACTTATTCTACATAAGGTGATATTTCATTCAACTAGAATTTTGCTTTGAGAATCTAAAATTAGAGGCTGGATCACGAGCAGTAGTGCTACTTAAAAAAAACATAATGAAGCACAACCTGATTCCACATTATGTACACAAAAGTATAGGAAAGTACACATAAAAGTACTCCTTTTACACTTCTAACACATTCTTGTCACTCAAGTACTGCATTTGATCTGTGCATGAAAAAAAGTTCATTATGATTAGGCTATGTCATTGCCAAACCTAACTTTGGGTTATTATCTCCACGCACCATAACAAAAATGATTATAATCAAATGTTCTTATTACTTTCAGCTACGTAATATTCAGTTTTTTATAGCCTCTACACTTAAGCCATGTATGTATCTGCAGTGGGAAGTCATTCAAGTGATGCCTAAACTTTTATTTATATATTTATTGTATATAACACATTTTAGTATTTTAATGCACTCACGATGACAAACATGGAGCAGCACACCAAATATAGTTGTAGAAAATTCCATCATTCTAGCAAATGTAGAGAATGCTCCTCTCCTAATGGATGTTGACATTAATTTGATATTTAAATAACAAGGTCTGAAGGCTAAAACATGTTACCTTTGTTCTAAAAGCAGGATGCAGACAGAAGTGAAAATTCAGCTCCCCTATTGTTCCAGACCTACCACAGATCCACAGAGCAGCTGTCATCTTTCTTGTGGCAAGGAGACTTCCTGCTCTCAAACAAGTAGTGTCCCCTTATTTGAGCACCCAGCCTGTGATACTGGACCTTGTGCTACTGCTCTGATAAGCAAAATAAATATTACTTGGTTTTCTGAAAGGAAAACAATGGTGAAAGATACTTAACCTGCTAGAATGAATTAAAGAAAAATGGAGACAGGGATTTGATAGTGGAAAACAATGATTATGGTCTGGTCCTTGTGGAGAGATATTAATGCTTGGCTTAATAAGGAAATTTTAAGGAGGAACTTAAGAGTTACAACACAGTGTGCTATAGTATGTCATTTGCCTTGAATTTACTTGCTTTAGCATAAGTAGCTGAATTTTCTGGAGCTGTATGCCAGTAGTTGCAGACTTTCATCTAAAGATGCTTCTAGCTGGAGTAGAGTTAATTTTCTTAGTAATTTTCCTACTAGCATGTACAGAGAGAATAATGTTGATTACAAAGCAGTGTTTAAATTATTGCTTAGCACTCCTTACCTTAAACCAAAGAGTTCTTAATTTCCCATCCTCTACCAACAAAACCAGTGCATCAGAAGCACAAACCATAAGATGAGGAGGCTGCAATCCTCAGCAGCAGCTGAGTCTCAACAAGATAAGAACAGTTACTGGCCTACCTGTGGGGTCATAGGAAAAGAACTCTTTAAGGTGTGAGGAGGCCCCAGACCAAAAGTTGCCATTGCGCCAAGAGGCACGTGTAGGGCACATGAGGAACAAATGCACAAATTCTGAGGAAATAATGGCTCATGGTTTTTTGTAGGAGATCCCTCAATAGATTAACTGAGCTCTAGCTGTCCTACTGATGTACCATTCAATTATTTGGTTATTTTTTCCTGCAGCTGGATGTCAGAAGCTGCTGTGAGGAGCCTAGGGTGAAGAAATTTCTTTTTTAACATCTTCATTACACAGGGCAGTGTGTTAATGGCATGTAGCAGCATGCAGCATGTAGAACCCAAACAGTACTGGGCCTTATGTTCAACAAACTACATAGCATATCCTATGATGAGACAGGAGTTATGGCAAAATCTTACTATTTCTGTAGGAAACAACTGTGCTTTAGGAATAATGTGTCTACTATAGTCTAGACACTGTAAAGTGTCTAATACATCATAAGAACCATATTTAGTAGATGCACTTCAAATAAAGTGTAACCTCTACTTGTTTTGTGCATATAAACTTAAAATTTATGTTAAAGGCTATCTGGTATGTTGAGAAGAATGATAAATGGTACAGGAAAGAGCTGAACAAGAACAAGGAAAATTATCCATATCTTTCTTGCCAAATACAAGACTGGGCAGAATTATAAGGAAGGGGAAGGGAAGGGCCTGGGGTGAGATTCTGACCTTGCTGGTGTCAGCACAACTATTGTTCCATCTTTATTTAGGATGAGGATACAGACATGGAATTGAGTTCATTGTTAGCAAGGTCTGGTTTAGAACATCTTCTGTGAGCTTCAATCCTTAACAATGCTCAGTTGTGCTTTACTTACCATGCTAACTCTACTACTTACATGCTCTGCTCCTGCTTTGTGACACAGGAGTAGAGGGACACACGGAGGCCTTTTTGTGTTGATAAAAAGAGAATTTGTCCAGGAGGGAGCTGGGGAATGAAATACATTCCACCAGGCAGCCCAGTGGATGTTTTTATTAGTCATCAACATTCAACAGCAGTTGGCCAGCTTGGCTCCTGTGACCACGGAAATACACTGTGAATATAACACCTCCAAAATAACTGGGGAGGGGGAAGGTGGGAGAGGCAAAGGTAATTGAAAACTAGTAACACAAACTATCTTCTGAAAAAGAGGAAGCAAAGAGACTTGATTTTTCCAGTGATTCCATTATCCTCTACTCTGCATCTGGCACTTAGAATCTCTGTCTGATTTCATGTGACTACATGTTCTGTATAGCACTGACTTTACTCTGCCCTGCTACCTGATAATTGCTAACACAATTGAGATGTGCAGTGAGGCAAGGAAAAGCACAGAACAAAGGTTTCTTTTGTTTCATACTTTTGTGATCATGGCACAAGTGAAAACAAACTGCTTGTTTCAGTGTGTACTTGTCTGGAGAGTAGTAGGCAGGACTCTTCTGGAAGACAAAGGCCTATCCTCATCCAGACCAACTGCAAAACATCTTTTTCAGAGGGAGATTATAAATGTTCACTCACAGGACACACAGTCCTAGTGCGTAAGTCCAAACAAGAAGCAGTCCTCAGATGATGCACCGTATTGAAAGCTGTTTGTCAGCAGCATTGTTTTCGTCTTACCTTGGATATTTTTCAGTAAATGACAAAGACTTTGCTCATCTGCCACAAAGAATGAACCTGGAAGGAAATAGAACACAAGAAGGCAAACCTACATCTCAGTTGAACAAATGAATTTGAATCTAGGTTGACTGCCAGTAAAAATTCCTCAAAATATTCTCTTTCATAATCAGGTAATTTCGATTATTTTCTAAGAGCATACTCAAGCTAGTACTTGACAAATACTCAGTTTTTGATAGCTCCATTGACAGATGTCCCTAGCATTAAGTATTTCGGATGTACTTAGAAACAGTTTCATTCATGGCTTCTGCCATCTCTGTAGAGCATTTCTTCATTAATTCAAGGGTAAATTGCATTATTTTTTAGCTGATTTCTACTGTATTAAATCTTTATTTAGATGAGATACCTGTTTAAGTTGTGGCAGCTCACTTTCTGTATTCACTGCTGCATTTGTGTTCTTTCAGAGCTAAAAAGTTTTCCAGTGCTGAAGTACATGCCTGACTGCAGAGTAAGAAAAAGGAAAAGGGACATAATTGAATGGGAAATTAAACTGTTTACTTATTGCTATGCTAAGGAGAAAAAGTTAGGCTTACTTAAGAAAGACAATATGAAGTTAATAATGGTACTAAAAAAATAGTTCTGCTTGCTCAAGAACAAGAAGGGACTGGATAAAAGTTGGCATGTACAAAAGGAAAACTATTGCAAAGCTCTTTCCTCCTTTTCCATCACATGATGAAACTTGCTTACATCTTTTGCTGACCTGTATGCATGCGTGCATACAGGGAGATTTATTGGTGGATTCATAGATAGATAAATGTGTGTACCTGCAGTGGGAGTTCTGAAATACATTGGTAAGAATCTGCTTAACACGTTTTAAGATTAACACATCGCCATGTCAGTTTTGGGTTATCTTTCCTACCTCAACATCAGTCTCTCCCAAACCACAATAAACACAAAAAAGCGCAAGCGTAAATAAGTGTCTTTCTTACACAGCACAAACACCCCCAACCCCAACCAAAACTACAATTTCTCTGAATAAATTCCGTGTTTCTTAAACCCGTCTTACAGTCAAGAAGCTGGTTAATAAGTTCCCAACATTCATAAGATACTGTGAATTAAAGCTTAAGAACTTTCTCATGGCTATATTCAAATGCCTCTTTTTCTTCTCCCAAGTGTGTATCTGAACTAATTTTAATTCAAGTGGTACCTTCTCAGGCAATGTACCAGATTACCCAGGTAACCATTAGCTGGATGGTCAAATTAGGCTGCTGGCTGCTTAGGTACATATCCCATTTCCAGGCACAACACACATAATCCAGCAAACTGATGTGACAATCCCTCTACAAACTGCTAAACAGTTTTCCAGCAATATCCCAACAAACACTCTTCACACTCCTCTGCTTCCATCTTCTGCTGAATTTGTAGAACATGGTATAAGAACTAATCTGTGTATATATTTAACAGTGCTTGGATGAGCATATTCTCATAATGGAGCCATAAAGCAAGTCAAAATTGACTAAAAAAGCCCTTCTAGAGTTTGGGTGGCATGAAAAGTCTACAGTGCAGTGTACCTTCTGAGCCCAGGGGTGACCTTGCTAAACCCTCACGGCGAGAGCTACACAGTTGCTTTATCCAAGTGCCCAGACTGCTGAAATGATGCCACGAGGTTGCATCCTTTTTTTAATTCTACTTTCTTTGACTTCAGGAAGAGTAAAGGATGGATGAAGAAGGATGCAAATAATAAATACCTGTAACTTCAATACTGTTAAGAAAGCTTACTTGAATAACTGTGATTTCATGCATACTGGTGACCTTGATCATGTCTCTTCCAGCACAGGGCATATGCGTCTTCAGGGCAGCAGACTTCCCCCTCTCTTTTTCATTCTAGACCAGGGAAAAAAAGTTATTTCTTAAGGGAAAGTCTCCGCACAATTAACCAGCACCCTCTTGTGTCCACAGCGCGCAAAGGCCAAACCCCGTGCCAAGCAACTCCGGATGTCTGCTGAGCTTCATCCTGGAGCACCTTCCACAGCCCCCAGTCTGACGTAACAGCAGGAACCTGAAGTCTTGTACATATTTCTCCAATAGCTGCTGGCTATTGCCAAGACAGGAAAGCAGTAACTAGCACGGCTGTGCTTACCTCACGTTAATTTTCTCTAACACCATCAGAAATATTCTGATAGCAAATAACCTGAACAACTTCTGCCCCAAGTCTTTCTTTTGACCTACCACTGCCTTTCCAAGATGCTTGGGTGTTTCTCAAAATAGAGTTTACACCACATCTTAAACAGAAGCCGGGGAGTTTCCCATGGCTCTTCAGATCTCCAATGCTTTACTCAGTTAAGGATTTATGAGATAGAAATAGCCCTAGAAATAGTGTAATAGCAATGAAATGGCAAAAGTAAATCCAAATCAGAACAAATATGCAGTTTGGCTAGGGTACAGTACTGGTATCTAAATAAAAGAGCAGCTGATGCAACCAATGGAATAGTTATCCAGCTACTAATCTCTCCCTTAAGTGTGGTGTTGTTCTTCTTGTTTTCCTGTTTGGATTACTTTGTACAGAAATTCAGAATTGCATATAGTTTACATACAGTCCTCTGTAGAAGCTACTCAACAGCAGAGTTTAATTCCTAAGGGAATGGCACAAAGCTGTGTCAAGGACATTTAGGCTAGATATTTGGAAAAGGTTCTTCACCCAGACAGTGGGTCAGGCAGTGGAACAGGCTCTGGAGGGGAGTGGTCACAGCACCTGACAGAGTTCAAGAAGTGTTTGAACAATGCTCTCAGGCACATGGTGTGACTCTTGGGGTGTCTTGTGCAGAGACAGGTGCTGGATTTAATGATCTTTTTGGGTCCTTCCCACCTTAGGATATTCTGTGGTTCTTAGAGAACTGCATATTTTTGCAGTTTTTTAAAATCCTCCTACAGAATTCTGTATAAAATTGTCTGTATAATGCTCTTATTGCACAGCAGTCATTTTCCAAGAATCTTCCAGTACAATGACCATTTTCTGTTTAATTCTGTTGTTTTCTCTATGAACAAAAAAGACAGTCCATTTTGCATATGACTATAACCATATCCTATTGGATTTGTATCTTACTTGGATAGAATTTTGTCATCTTTGCTGAGTCTTGAATAACTTTTCCACATAAGGATACTAATAAAACTAGGTAAATTGGAATCCAGTTTGAATTCACAAAGTGACAGATATGAAAAGATGTATAAGCTTGTAGTAGGTGACTTAAAGAAGGTAAAATATATTTAAAAGAACATGAGATGTAGAGAATGAACTCGTGTAACATGAGAACATGAGTGTTGAATGCGCTCATGCAGGTAGATTTAAAAAATTACCATCAAACGTAATTAAAACAACTTGAAAAAGCAGCTTTGTATCCTGAACCACAGTGTACCTTATGTCTATAATGAGGGTGAAATACTGCATGCAAAAACCTGCTAGATCAGCTCAAGTTAGGGTATGACATTCTAAATTCCTGTCATTTAATGTGTATCAGGAATACAAAAAGTGTGGGTGAGAAGGGATTTCAGCCCTTGAAGCTTTGGCAGGGAACAGTACACCATCCTAGATGGTGTCCTTTCACATCTGCTGTCCTCCATTGGTTCATTGTGAAATCCTGTACCTGCACTAGTGTTTACAATATATTATCAGGAAAAAATGTCCCCTTGTTTTTTGATACAAATAAATTAACTAATCCCTCCTTGATTCTGCTGTTTAAAAAGCCAAGTTTACCATCTACTAATCCCCATGAGTTTCATATCATAATTTAAATAAGACCAAAAATTCTGGGTTCAGGTGCACAAAAGTATGCTCCCTGATGTACTTCATAAAAATTGCTGACTATTCCATCAATACAAATAAGAGCTGAGGTTACAATAAACCTATGGCTGGTACAGCATCCTCCATGGATATGTCACCTAAAAAATTAGAATCTCTTACTTGCCTTTATGCTTTTCATTATGTTATTAATTTCAGTTGCATTTTGTTTAACACAGCATCCTATTGTCATCATTAGTTTCATTTCTGTGATCTCTATCTGGTAAGGATGTGCACTTTGGTCTGAAGTGTTACCTGTTTTATGGATAAACACAAGCAGACAACTGCCAGTGATGTCTCCCTGATTCACAACCAGAATTCAAATATGCTTTAAACAATTCTGTATATCAAAGAAGTCTTTATCTTGGCCTGAAGATACTGAAGCAGTCTTTTAATGCTTAGTTATTGCATTTCTCAGTTGAGTCTGTGGTTTGGTTTCTTTAATTCCTTATAGATGTCATGAAAAGGTGATTTTAAAAAGAGGGGCAAACCTCTAAACAAGACTTGTAAAATCTTGTTGCAAATATTTGTGAACTCAGTGACTATTCTGAAGGCTTGTTGTGGTTTGACACTGGCCAAATGCCAGACACCCTCGAAAGTCACTCAGGCACCCTCCCCTGCTGAGCAGAGGAGAGAAAAATTTAATGAACACTTAATGAATTAAGGACCCGGAGAAGACACTCCAAGGGAAAAACCGGCTCANCTCCACTGACCTTGGTGTCTCCATGTTGTTTCCCTCACGTGTTCTCACCTCCTTCTCTTCTCTGGATAGAAGGAAAAACTGTGTGCCACTTTGTTATGATTTTCTCCTTAAATATGTTATCTCAGAGGCATTACCAACATCTCTAATTGCCCCAGCCTTGGCCAGTGACATGTCCATCCTCAGAGCCATCAGGGACTGGCTCTGCCAGACATGGTGGAAACTTCCAGCAGATTCTCACAGAAACCTCCTCTGTACCCCCCACCCACTATCAAAAACCAGGCTGTGCAAAACCAACACAAGGCTATAAATAAAAGGTGAACCTATGCATGATTGCTCTACCGCACTTTTTGGAATAAGCAGATAAATTTCTAGCTGATACAACAGAGAAGAGTGTACCTGAAAATTGTGTGTCTGTAATGAATTCTAAGTAGTCTGGAAGGTTGGTCAGGTTGGTACTTTAACCAGGTCAGGGCAAAGAGGCATACTGGCGCTCCAGGTCCATAAGGAAGAAAATCAGCACATCTAGTGTGATGACTAACTAGAGTTAATACAATCAATCTTTTGGGTTGGAAGGGACCTTTAGAGACTGTCTGGTCCCATACCTCCCTGCAAACAATCTTCAACTAAATCAGGTTGCTCAAAGCACTGTCCAACCTGACCCTTGGGTGTTTCCAGGTAGGGGCACCTACTACACCTCCAAGACCTCTGTGCCATTTTTTTGCCATCTTCATCATAAAATTACTTCCTTATATCTAACTAAAATTTACCCTATTTCCATTTAAAACCACTGCCCCCTCTCATATTACAGCAGGCCCTGCCAAGAGCAGGGCCCATCTTTCTTATAAGGCCCCTTTGAGTATTTGAAGACTGCAATAAGGTCTTCCCAGAGCCTTCTGTTCCCTGAACAATTCCAACTGTCTCAGTCTTTCCTCATAGGTGAGGTCTTCCATCCCTCTGATCATTTCTATGGCCATCCTCTGAACCTACCCCAGCAGCTCCATGTCCTTCTTGTGCTAGGACCCCAGAGCTGGATGCAGGGTTCCAGGTGGGGTCTCAGCAGAGCAGAGGGGCAGAATCCCCTCCCTCCCCTGCTGCCCAGGCTGATTTGGATGCAGCCAGGACATGTTTGGCTCTCTGGGCTGGGAGCGCTCATGGCTGGGTCACGTCCAACCTCATCCACCAGCACCCCCAAGGCCTTCCCACAGGGCTGCTCTCCATCTGTGCAGCCCCAGCCTGGGCTGATGCTGGGGGTTGTCCTGACCCAGGGGCAGCACCTTGAACTTGGCCTTGTTAAACATCATGAGATTCTTGTGGGCCCGTTCTTCAACTTATCCAGATCCCTCTGGCATCCTGTCCTTCAGCAGTGTCAGCAGCAGCACTCAGTTTGATGTCATCTGCAGACTTGCGCTTATTGACACTCTCTGTGTCATTGCTGAAGACATTTAGCAGTACTGATTCCAGTACACACCCCTGAGGGACACCACTTTCAACTGATGTCCCTCTGGACACTGAGGCAACTGGGCAGTTGATCACTACCCCTGGATGTGACCATCTGGTCAATTCTTTATCCAAGCAGACCACTAAGCAAATTCATCTGTCTCTAATTAAGGGAGGAGGATGTGGTGGGGGGCTGTGTCAAAGGCCTTACAGAAATCCAAATAGATGATATCTGTAGCTCTTCTCTTGTCACTCCACCAGAGAAAGCCACTGGATTGACCAGGCAGGACTTGCCCTTTGTGAAGCTGTGCTGGTTATTTCAAATCATTTCCCTGTTCTCTATGTACCTTAGCACAGCTTCTAGGAGGATCTGTCTTCCCAGGCACAGAAGTGAGCTCTCACCACCATCCACTCTGTGCCAGACCCTGAAATGTAATTTGTGGTTCACAGCTGGAACCCAGCAGCTGGTTCTTTGCACTGGTGTCATCATTTCCTGTAGGAGTGAATCCTGTAGGATTCTGTAAGACAATCACAGGGGACTGGANGGTTCCTGAGGCTCTTTTTGTGCAGCCTCCTTTCCCAGCAAGGGGTGTTACCACATCTCCTAGAGACCTAGATCTAGGTGGTGAAGAAGGGTGACTTGCTGGGAGTTGTAAGGGGTCACAGATTCTCTAGACAGCAAAGTATGGCTGCATGTTCCAGATTGCNATTCATCTGTCTCTAATTAAGGGAGGAGGATGTGGTGGGGGGCTGTGTCAAAGGCCTTACAGAAATCCAAATAGATGATATCTGTAGCTCTTCTCTTGTCACTCCACCAGAGAAAGCCACTGGATTGACCAGGCAGGACTTGCCCTTTGTGAAGCTGTGCTGGTTATTTCAAATCATTTCCCTGTTCTCTATGTACCTTAGCACAGCTTCTAGGAGGATCTGTCTTCCCAGGCACAGAAGTGAGCTCTCACCACCATCCACTCTGTGCCAGACCCTGAAATGTAATTTGTGGTTCACAGCTGGAACCCAGCAGCTGGTTCTTTGCACTGGTGTCATCATTTCCTGTAGGAGTGAATCCTGTAGGATTCTGTAAGACAATCACAGGGGACTGGAAGAAGGGAAGTACTTCTGGGAAAAAGTCTGGCTCCTGTGTGGTCATGGTTGTTCTGTTACAGTAGTGCCTGCACGTGAAAAGACATTCTGCCTCCCAAGCAAAACAGGCAGGATCTCCAAGCTGCAATCATGTCAATTACCACATACAAAAGAGTATTTGCCATTTACTTGGGAGGAATTAAAAGAGCCACCCTTGAATGCTTAATCAGTCCTTATGTTTTCATTTACAATCTCAGTACAGCTGCTACTGCAGACAAACTATGTGGAAGGGCTCCAGACAGGTCCCACTCACCATCTGCACCATCTTGCCAAAATCTGAAGGCCCAGATCTGAGCTGAAAAAGGGCTCATGCAGATGGGATGAGGGACTGGGGGGAGGGGGGGATGGGGATGAA